>VZTD01005670.1:1753650-1807261 GCA_013397725.1 Rhagologus leucostigma | reverse complement strand
CCTCTGCCTTGTCTCTGTCCTTGTTTGTGAGTAGACCATCCTCATCCTGTGTTGCTGTTTTCCCCACAGACGAGTAGAGAAACGACACAGAGTCCAGGCGCAGGGTTACAAGGAAAACAGGCAAAAGCCCCCCTTTAACGATTTCTCAGAAGGCTTTTTATATGTTAGTTCACAAAAGTGTTTGAAATGGCATAAGGTAATTGTTTTTTGCCATCCACCTCTTAAGGGGATTGGTCAAGTTCTAAGACACCCATCTCTGGATGTTTTTCTAGTTAGAACCATAACAATTCTGCAAAACAACCTGCAGCTGCAAGAAGTTTATAAAATGGTAACATTGTTTTGAGTTACTTGCATGGGAAAGACAGAACTTTCACAAAAGTGCTGCAGAGAGCTAAAGAAATTCTCTGCTGAAGCTTTTTCAGCATCCATAATCCTGTAATGGTACAATGTTGTAATATATTTGAAAAAACTCTTTTTATTGTCCCCCACAGTTCTGGCTGGCTTCAACTCCAGCTGAGCTTTACCCACAAGAATTTTCTCCCTACAGTGGCAAGCAGCAGCTCTGTGTTCTTCCCATGTCACCTGACCTTATTTCCACTGGGCATACACCTTCCTTTTTCGCCTTATTTTTAAGAGAAGATTCCTGTTCAACCAAGATGGCCTTCTGCCTTATGTCCTTGACTTCTGACATTTGGGAATTGCCTGCTCCTGTGCCCTTAGAAGGTGATGTTTAAAAAGTGACCAACATGGATGGACCCCAGCACTTGCAAAAACATTTTCCCAGGAGAAGCTCACTAATTCCCTGAGCAGTCTGAGGTCTGCTCTCCTCAGGTCCAGAGTTGAGGTTTTTGCACTTTTCCTTCCGTTAGCAGAGATTTTAAACTCAATTACTTCAGGGTCACTGTGGCCAAGACGGCTGCCAATCCCCACTTGCTCACAAGATCCACCCTGTTGACAAGGAGTAGATCAAGGATGGCGTCTTTCCAAGCCTGTTCCATAATATTGTCATTCAGGATTTTTAAGAATCTTCTGGCCCGGGTTGTACCAGCTGTGTGATGTTCCCAGTTAATTTCTGGCAAGTTGAAGTCTCCCAGAAGGACAGGGGCAATTGACTTGGAAGAGTCCCTTAGTTCCTCAAAGAATAATTTGTCATTGTCCTGGCCAGGAGGTCTATAGCAGACTCCCATGATGGCATCTGCATAACTTGTTTGTCCCTTGATTCTTATCCAGAGGCTCTCAATTGTGCCATTGCCAGCTGTGAGCTCCATACATTCTACCCCTTCTATTACGTACAGTGCCACCCCTCCACCTCTCCTGCTGTGCCCATCCCTCCTGAAGAGCCTGTAACCATCCAGCTGGGCACTCCAGGCACAGGACTCATCCCACCACGTTTCACTTATGCCTTATTCCAGCGATGTCAAGTCTTTGGGAGTGGGCCAAAGCCTGGAGTTCCCCTTGTTCGTCCCTCCTGCTGGGTGCATTAATGTGGAAACATTTCAGGTGTGGTACATTGTAGCCAACATCTCCTGAGGCAGATTGAGGGATCCCCTTAGTGCTCCTTCCCTCAAGTTTTGAAACAGCATCCCATCAATCATCACTGGCCAGCCTGGCTTTGTCCCTTTCTCCCTTCCAGGCTAGTTTAAAGCTCTGCCAAAGAGCCTTGCTAGCTCCTGTGCTAGAACTCTTTTTTCCTTCTGAGACCAGTGAATACCCAATGATGGACACAAAAGTAACTGGGGAGTTAGACTGCTGCCAAAGTGCAAAAGCAAGAAGCTGTATCAAAGTCAAAGAAAGAAGACCTGATAGTTAAAGACAACTCTAGGGATCAACAAAGAGCATAGAAGTCTAATTTGTCATAGATATTCCCAGACATCTTTATGGTGTCATATACAAGCTTAAAAGGGAAGCTAATGATACTGTAAACCAAATATGTGATGTGTTGACAGAGAAGAAGTTTTTGGACTTGCAAAATATTCGTAGAGCAATCTTTGATCTGTGAGACTGTTTACAGGAAATGGCTCCCAGTTAAACAAGCCCAATACCAACTTCCTGCATTCAAATCTAAGAAGATTTGTTAGGCTGGCTTCAACTTAAACAGAGAAGAAATGGACACAGGTTCTTTATCAAGCCTGAGAGCTTAATGCTTGGCTTTGTCCCGCCCCTTGGAATGATGTGCTTAAAATTCCATGCATTTGTCCATACAAGCGGGCCATCAAATCATAGGTTTCGTTGTCGAATGTTGACATTCAGCTTAGATGACATAATTATTACAGCAGATGACAAGCTTTGTTATAACTAATAAAACATTGGGTGTCCCATCATCAGGAATCAAAGAGTGTTAAATGAACGAGTCTTTAAAGCTAAGATAAATAAAGCAACTCAGCTGAATAAGCTATTTTCCAAATTCTTATTTTATAACATACAAATGTTTTGCCTTCTAGGACATAAAAGCACTGTGCTGGGAATAAAACAGATGTCTCTATGTGTGTGGATGGATGGATGGATGGATGGATGGATGGATGGACGGACAGAATGAAGTTTGTACTGGGAAGAGTGAAAACCATTAAAAATACGAGCTATTACAACAAATGCTAGTAGATCTAACATGACTCACTTTTCTTGGGGTTTAGCATTAATGAAAATTATTGCCCGACGGTCAGTAAGCTCTTGCTTGCTTAGTTCTTCCAAAGACAAAAATTTCTTTCCATGTTTTATCTACAAGAAAATTAGCATAAAATGTAAGGTGTTCTGTTCAGTTAAAGATGCAGAGAAAAAATATATTTAAAAGATACCTAAACAGTAATTTAAAATTCCTAATCGTAAACCAAAGACTGTGTAAGAACTTATAAAGCCATTCAAAATATCTGAAATTACTTTATTCTTAATTTGCATTTTCTTTATCAATTTTTCTTAGAAAAGATTGTTTATAAATATTTTAGCTTGTAGTTATTGTTTTTAAGCATTCCAAACAGTTCCAGAATAAGGAAATGTTCCCGCCTCTGAAGGGTTTACAACACAGGATGGAATTTTCAAAAGCAACCAAGTGCTTTAGGAGCAGGTATTTCACTGATTGTCAGTAAGACTGGTATTTCTAATTCATTTGGGTATTTTGAAAAGTCCTTCTTGGATTTAAACTGAGCACAGCACTAATGAGTGATACCGGAGTCAGTCTTTATACACAAACACTTCTTTTGTGAGAGAAAGGGTCATGACCGAGGTGAAAATATGAACTCTTTGCTTCCTTATGTAAAAATAAACAAACAAAACATCCATAGGTCATTCAATGTCAAGTTAGCATTAAGTATAGTGCAGGGAAAGAGACCAGAAGAATTAAGTTTGAGAAAGGATCTGGAAAGGAACTAGGTCTCAACAGCTCAGACAGGACTGGGAGGATCACAGCTAGGGAATAGCATGAAGATGATTTCATCCATGAAGAAAGATAATCAAAAGAGATCTCTAGAACAGCTGTGAAATTTCAGGACAAGAAAACAGAATTTTTCTGTAGCCAAATTCTGGCTTTTGCTACAGTACTCTTTCTAAATTAAGAGGAAAATTTTATTCTTTCTAAACAGAGTAATTTTTTTTAGAATAGCTTACCTGACCACAATCATAGAATCCATTAGTAATGATATTACTTGATGATAAATATCCCATCCGGCTGTACTTTTGGGAAAGATTGTTATCAAGTAGCTTTTCCAGAGCAGCTTCACTAAATTTATTTTTACGCTTTGTTGACAGATTAATTTCTTCTAGGATGTCTAAAGCACTGATAAATAAAATACAAAGGCTAATTCATCATTAAATACTAATTAACTGTTATTATACAGCTCAGAGTTAGTTTCAGCATTACCAAGGCCAAGGTAGATTCACTTCTGAGTGCTGATCCTGTGCCCTCTGGGCCAGCAAGGAGCTGGCTGGGCTGCACAGAATTCCTTCTCTAGGGATGGTAAAACACTGTGTGGTGCTCAAGAGCAAAAGCAATTCCTTTAGGTAGTTAAATACTACCTAAATAAATGCAGACAGGATGCCACAACCTTTTACTTAGAAGGGTGTTATGCACCGTAGAGAACTTGGGGAAAAAAAAGATGTGAAAGAAATAATGATCAGAGCCAACCATACGATGCAGTCAAGGCACTCTCTCTCCCCCCACCCCTCTCTCTCTGTCTTTCTCTCTCTCTTTCCAGTTGCAATGCAATTTGCAGATTCAGTTGTGCGTTATGCAGTGTGTGAATCCTTCTGGTCTAGGACTGTTACTGTGTTTGGGGGAGCACAGCTGGCAGATATTTGCTAAACATGAACAAGCATGGAAACACAAAGAGTTGTATCAACACTACCAGAATGGCAGGATTTTTGCAGCATGGAGATAGAAACAAATAGTAATGTGGGGACATGGGAGGACAGGAATTAATTTCTTAAGCTGTTTCTGGTGCTGAAACACACATACTGACAACTTTTGACCCGAAAAACTTAGGAAAAGCTCACTAAGAAGATAAAGGAAACTGAATCAGGAGAACATCGCATACTGCAGTTTTGAGACTGTTTAGGAATGGAAAAAAAAAACAGGAAAAAAGGACAATATCGTCGTGTGTGTGTGTACATATTCAAATTTCTTCAAATTTCTATCTGTGTGTGACTATGCACACATACAGCTATTCTTCATGTCCCAAGGAATCAATTTCATATGTACACAATATATATATATTTGTGAACTACACAGGAAGCCTCAGCTGTGGACATCTACGATGTAGACTTCTGAAGAGATGAACTCCAGAGAACAAGTTTTTCAGGCAAGGCAAATGACAACCTTCTCTTATAGAAGAGAGCAGTGGGAGACAATAGTAGAAGAGCAGTTCAGACTGTATGTCTACAGCATATTGCAGATAATCAGCAAGCAACACAGGGAAGAATTTTAAAGGGGTAAATGAATAAAGGAAGGCTAATGTGTACAGCAGGGTCTAAATCAAATTACATTACAGGCACAATGGCACATTACCCTCATATGGAGGAAAGATAAGCCAAAACCAGACAAATACAGCTGCACCAAAAATTCCATGAAGAGATGAAAACCAAAAAAATCCCAGGAATCAAATGGAAATGGAAACACTGACACTTCCAACAGAACAGAAAAAGTAACGGACAAACTCAAAAGATGCACAGACAAAGTGAGACACAACTATTCAGGGACCAAAACAAAAATAAATGTTTCATATGCTACCAGTCAGAGAGGAAAATGTAGGCCTATTACTCAATGTGAGAAGAAAACTCATAACAGATGGCACAGAAAAGACTGAAGTGTCTGATGCCTTTTTTGCTTCAGTTTTCATAGAAAGGTTTCAAGCAGATGCCTGGCAGTAATATTAAGAAGGAGGTAGAAACAGTAGTCTGAACATGTCTAGAATAAGTTTGAGGAGAAGAGGTTACCAGTCCCTGAGGACACTTACCTCATACACTCTGTGAATTTGCAAAAGCAACATTGGAACTATTTACAATTGTATTGGAAAATTCTAGGCTAGATGCCTGGTGAGTGAAGAAGGGCAAAGATACTATCTAGTTTTGAAAAAACTAAGAACAAGGAAATTACAATAGAGATCATTCAGCCAAATTTCAATGTCCAAAGAACATCATATCAAATTATTAAACAATCAGTTGGCAAGCAACAAGAGATGAGAAATAGCTATTATGTATTTGTCAAGAATCAATCATGTAAAGTCAATCTAATCCTTGCTGCAATAGGGTAATTGACTTAACATATAGGCAGAAGAAGTAGATGTGAGATATGAGCTGAATTTGAGATATGTTTTGACTTTTATAAGTCTTTTCACTTATTCCTACTTGGATACTCACGGGCAAGTCAGGGAAATATGATCTACATGAAAATAACATGAAGTAGTGCCAGTAGTTGAAACACTGTGCTTAATGTATTATTATCAATAATATGCTGTCAAACTCAAAGGACACATAAATTAGAGTCCTACTTAAATACCGTCACAAAAAGGGATTGAATAAGAACAGTGCCATATGCAAGATACAGAAAATAATTACTGAGCTTTATTTGATGGTGGTATGACCTCACCTGAAGTACCTCATCCAAGCTGGGAGATGGTACTTCAAAATGGCATAAAAAATTAGAGAAATTCAGAGATGTGTGATGAAATGATATAAACAAAACTTGTCTAACATTTTTATTTTGTCATGAAAAGGAAACAGAGCGGCACATGGAAAATGACAAAATTCAGTGAGTTAAACTCAAATTCCTATAAAAAGTGGTTATTCAATCTCACTGAAAGCAGGACAACATGATTTGTTTTAAGAGATATTTAAAACTGAGAAACCCCTTCTAAGTGTAAGGATACTCCAGCACTGGAACAGGCTCCCTCAGAAAGCTGTGAAACTCCCAAGGGTCAGTATTTACCCAAGCCAAAATATGTCAGTGTACCTTATTCCGTCTTACACTAGGATAGGTGGATAACATCACCTTTGAGGTCCCCTCCTGATCTGAATTTCTGAGAGTCTCAGAAACCCCCTCATAGATGGATTTAAAGTATCTGTGCAGTCATCAGAGAAGTGCCCAGCAGAGGGAGCAGGGCAATTACATATATTTTAATGTAACGGTAACTAAAAGAGTCGCCCTGTCTGAGGAGTCCTGTGTCATAATGCTTATAACCTAAACCAGCTTTTGTAATTCAGATGTTAATATATGGAACTGGGAGTTTCTAAGAAAGAATAAAATAGAAAGAAAGTTTCTAAGAAAGAATAAAACACACTTCAGCATACCTGCAGTAAACCAGAGCTTGTAAATCAAATCTATCCTGTGTGTAATAAGTAGAATTTACTGTATATTAAACTTAATCTGAAACCTTTATTTCAGTTTCAAATGTATGGGGCACTGTAGTCCCTAATATTGACCGATATAAGTTATCTTCAATATAAAGCCTAATTCAGTCACAGAAACAATAAATGTTTTATAATTCTAGACAGTTCTCTCTGCAGGCTTATATTTTGTCAGAAGATTCTGTTCCTAAAAATCAATACAATTTCATCTGTAACATCTGTGGTGCAAAAGTAGTTTTAGCTTATTAAAAAGCTTTGTTATTCTGCTATAAATATGTAAAGATTGACTTAAATTGAATTCTCCCATCAAAAATTTTCCTCTGACTTTTGATACTATTTCTACTCACCCTAGGCTGCACAGTTCAACAGCAGTTAGTTCTTCACTTGCACAGACCATAACAGCCCAACAGGCATTTCTTCTGACTTCTTCATTCTTAGAATGCAGCAATTCAGTGAGTGGCCCCAGTCCACCTGCATTTCTTAACTATTAGAAAAGTGAAGACATTGCCACTTACATCTTTCCTCTATCCCAGCAAGAACAGCCTGTGAAATTCACCTCTCAAAACATTTAAGCTTTATAGACAAGCTACCCTGGGCTGGAAAAAAGGTCATTTATGGGGATTTTGTGTTTCTGTGAACTCTGCATAGGCTGGAGCTTCAGAGTGGTACAAGACAGACATCCCTTCTGGCTCTGCCCTGCTTTTCAGTTATTAGGCTGCAGTGTGGAACCCGAAGAGACTACACAACCCAAGACTGCCACAGAGAGTTACACAGCTTTTTCTGTGTTCTGGTGCCTCCTAGCAACTAATTTACATCACAATACATTTGAATTTGTATTGTATGTATGACAATCTTATTAACATCCTATTCTCTTGTGTGCTACAGTATCTTTCCTATACATGCTGGAGGAAATATTGCTCATTTGGATTTTCGAAGAGAAAGACATTTTAAGGACACTGAAAGAGGTAGTTTAATTATCTATGCCCCTTATTCATATCCTAATTAACAGCCTTGACCCATGAGAAAACCCCAGCTTATGATTTATGAATGCACATAGCATCATTCTTATTTATGAGAAGAAAATACTATGACCAATTCATAAACAGCAAAGAGTTCAACTTGCTGGATGTCACTGATCAAAGGATTAATTATATTTTGAGTTTTGTCTGAAATACATTTACTCCATGCACATCCAGTATCTCATTAATCAAGGTCAGACATTGCCGTTCAGGCCTTGAAAATGGGCAACAGAACTCTGAGGGAGAGTAAGGAGGACTGAACTTCTCATCTTCAAAGTTCAGCTGACAGTGGCAGCTGAAAGAAACCTTGATGTTTAATGCTCCTAAATATATAGATCAAGATACAGTCCTGGTTAAAGCTCATTGGAGCCATTGAAAAGCTGCAAAGCATTAATTTGGTAAAAGCAAACACAGTCATGAAAATGCAAGTTAAAGAAAACCCTTTCCAAAATCTCATAAAAAACTGAGCTGAATTCAGCAGAACAAGTATCACAAAAATAAGTAACTACCTAGAAAGCTCAGGACTTCTAGGTCAGACACAACAGATTCCTGATTCATATAACTCCCACCTCAGATCTAGAAACGTTATCAATAACCACAACCTGAAAGAGTAGTTTTACCTCAGTTCGTGCATCAGCATCGCAACCAAAGGCAGCCACAGCAAACGCAGCTTTGCTCTGCACTTGGCTGTTGGTTGAGCGCAGTGGCCCTGCAAGGGCACTCATGATACCATGGCTCTGGATACTGATGCGGGATGGCTCTTGCAGGGACAGATTTGTTAGCACTGCAATGGCATTGGCAACGGCTCCATCTCTCTGGGCGTTCAAGGTGTTCATTAATGGCTCAATTCCTTCAGCCTCAGCAACAACACTAGCAAAATGAAGGAGGGGAAAAAATATTTGTTATTTTAGGACCATTTTTTCTTTTTAGTGTGCTGTTTCTACCAACTAAACTAGTACTACAATTCAAGATTTACATATATACATATGTCTGCATCTGTACATATGCATGTGTGTGTGCATGATTTATATATGACTTACAGTGAGAAGTTCAAGAGGCACAACCTAAGCAGACAAACCAAGTCACAAACCTCTGGATTCTTTAACTTACAAGGACATGGATTCTTTCTGAGGTGTTGAACAAGTCAATTAAATCCTGCATCTTTTCAAAGGTGCAGAATTTCTGTATCTTTAGTTCCAGGCAAATGCTTCTGCAGCCTCTTACCACCTTTCCCCATAAACATTCTAGGACTACTTCTAATGAGGATTATGGTGAACAGAAAATCACATTTTTCTTTGTTCTGCCTCTGTAAATTTCTGTGATCAGATGCCTAAGTGGTATAAACATGTACACCAAGTTTCTGTCATTCTTACAGTGTAAGTGTACATGGTGCAGTTCAGTGCTATGTAGGAATTACTGAGCTGGACTTATATAAGTCAAGCTAGGAAAGTAACAGCAGACTCATCAGAACAGAGCTTAGGGCTGGCTATGACTGTGAGTCCAGATCAACTAGTCTATCAACAGCAGATCCAGTTTACATATTCTCTCTGTTCCCAGTTGATATTGCATCCACGGCTGAAGGGTGCTGCCCCTCAGCAGTGCTGGGACAAATGCTGGTGTGGTCAAGTCCTCAGCTAGACTTAAAATAATCTATTTCCAAATAACATTGGGGAAGATGGTTGCGATTTTTTTCTAAGGATAATTTCATAGATTTAGGTTAGAGAACAGTCAAAGAAAAAAAACACTGAAGAAGCATTATTAATGAAATAGCAACTTTGGGAAGGAGACAGCAGAAGGTGCAAGGAGCTGCACTGTTAGAGGATATATAATTTTACTTTAGGCTCATCTGTTTGTTAAACAAAAGTTGGTAATATTGTTAGCAATGGGAATGCACGGATGGCAAGTTGAATTTTCATTGCAACTGCTTTTTATACCCTCTATTAGTACATGTTGTCTATATCAAAACCATAAAAAACTCTTCAACAAAAGAGTTTACACTTTTTATAAGTTTTGCTAAATTTCTGTGAACACAGTAATATAAGAGATCTGTATGTGAAAATCTTTTACTGTAACAGTGCCTTACCAAAATCTGACTAATATTTTGATAAGTTTCACAGTTACAAAATAAACCAAGCTTAGAAGTATCACATATAAGAGAAATCATTATACTACCAAAGTCGGCACTGATAACAAACAAAAAACCCCATGAGGAATGCTCCCAGTCACACTTTTATGCAAACACAACAGAAAGTAGAACACATGCCAACCTGTGCCACATAATCCTATTACATGGACAACATGATTTAGGTCTTACTGTGAACTCATCTTAGTGCAAGTATCTCCACATTGTCAGAGAGGGGGATACAGATGCTCCTGAGCACACTTGGAATGAATCAGCAGAGCCTAACAGGGTTCGTTACTCTCATCTCTGCCTCAGGTGCAAGGCAGTGGCAGCTCACAAGTAGTGCTGGAGCATCGATCTAACAAAATCTGGCAGGCAGGCAGTAGTTACCTGTTTAGAAAACCAGGAAAAAGCAGGAATCCTGGAACTGAAGGTGAATGGAATTATTAGCTTGGGTGTAGCATTAAGATACAAGGTCAGTTTGGTGTTGCCTAATTAACCCTCCTGGAGCACCAGTAGCTTTCATGCAAGCACTTCGATCTCTATTCAGAAGTGAATCTCATGTTTTCAGATGTCCCACACTGCACTCATCTGTCTTCCTTCAAGTAGCTGGATTTCCCTTTGTGTGTCCTCCTTCCACTTTCCTACTTGACCTGATGACAAAGAGCTGAAAATATTTTATTTGGTGGGTGGCTTTCTTTCTTGTGATTGTTTTGGGTTTTTTACTGAGGTAACTAAGTACTTCTTTGGTTAATACTGTCTAATCTTGCCCACGAAAGTTTTATCCAAATTCTCAGTTTCAGGGCTATTCTAGCTCTATCCAGGCTGCTGTATATGAAGAAATTCTGGACATGCTGATTGCACATGTAAGAATGAGCTATACACCACATGTATCACAGGCTTGCTGGAAAATATCACATTCTCAGCAGGTGTAACAATGCCATGACGGACCTGCTGGCACAGCTTGGGTGAGACTCACCATACACATGCACACGGCCATACACAGTAAGGTGTGTTCATGAGCTATCAGATTTACTGCATTATGCAGTGCATACACACAGTTTACCCAGGAAGGAAAAAAAAACAAAAATAAAATCAAGCGGTTTCTCCTTCACAACAGATACACAGAAATTCCAGGATTTATGGGACAGATTCACTACTCATAAAATGCATCACTGCATCTCACAGGTGTAGTATATCCAATATTTCTGCAGTAAGTACAGGACTTACTATTCCTATACTACACCCAAGAATACACATATTCTCCCACAGGAGCTCCTAGTAAACATATAGTCCATAACAGACTGGCTACAGAATGATACACAGCACTGGATGACGTAGCCAATCACATTATAAGCAGATTTACTATAATTTCCATAAAACCAGCAAGTACACAAGCACTTAACAAAAGAGCAAGGTGATGGCTCCTCGTGTGTTCAGAGTTGACCTCAGCAAGGTACAGAGCACAGCCAATTTTCTCAAGTGCCACTCAACTTCAAAAAGGTTGAGAACCACTGATTTAGAAGATCATACATATTTATTTCCATCCTTCATTCTACTTCTGCGCAGACTCATTTTGAATCACATTTTCATGCATATAGTTTAATCAAGTAGTACAACTAAGCACAAGGCAAAAAGAATTTGATCGAAGTGACAATGGCAGGTAACAAGAGTTGAAGGTAATCAATACTGTTGATAATAAGTTTTTAAGAGGGCATGAATATCAGTGCTGTGCCCTGGTAACAGAGATGCACACAGTAGAAGGAAGAATGGGGAATTCATAGTTCAACTCACTCCTACACCACAGGCCTCTGGAGAACACAGAAGCTGCACTGTCACCCTAGGCCACAGAACCTGACCTCAGAAGGGAGCTGAGAGAATGAACACGTTTAAGTCTAAGGTGCTGAAATACCACAACACTAAGTATGGAGGTCCTTGTTCCTTTCTATCTTGGGCGGAGACATGCACCGTCTAATTTTTTTGTTATAAGGCAACAAGAGTCAGAGAATGCTTTTACCAGCTCTGTCTTTGACTAGTGTAGATTAACACTAGACTCTCCCTGCCTCCAGAACACTCTCCTTCAGACACATCCTACTGAGACTGTGGAATTTAGCAGCGCTTCCACTACAGAACTATATCCTCAAGGAAGAAGTGAGCCTTGGTTTAGCTGAAAAAAAATATACAGTTTTTGATGCGTAAAAGGAATAAATTAAATAAATCCACAAGTTTTTTCCTCCATGTTGTGTATATATTCAAAATACATACTTTCCTAAACAAGGAGAAAAAAGGTTAGGGAAAAGAAAAGAAGACAATGACAAGAGAAAAAAAAAAGGATGTTTCATTTCCAACATCAACATTTTTTCCTCAAAAGCGGAAGCTGCCTATCTGAACTACAAACAGGAAGAAAAAAATAGACAAGACAGGAATTGCAAAGCTTAAATAAAGTTAAAATAATTCAAATGTTATGATTAATAAGCACATATTATGATCCCTAGAATGCCTAAGCTAACAGGGTTAGGCATTTACCTTAATCAAAGTATACACAGTTCAGGTACTCTAAGGACCTTAAGCATGCCCTTTAGTGAAACAGTAAAATTCTGATTACAATTGGATTCAAATTACTGTATTCAAGAATAGCTAACATATTTTTTCAACTGTCCTTGGGAAGACAAATATTAAAAGGTCAGATAATAAATATTTAATTTATTCATTTTAAATATACATTCTAACATTTTTAAGACATTTTCTTGAAAATTCTCTAAAAGATAATTCAAGACTCAAAGAGTAAATGCTGAGAGACTGGGAAAAACAAAGATTTTCTTTACTACTTTTACTGCAAAAATAAATTAAAAGTTGTCAACAAAATCATTACCAAAAACTTCACAATACGAACTTTTTTTGACAGTTTAGATATGTGTATGAATGTCACTGAAGTGAGTATTTTGTTGCTTTAGTTGTCTGGGGTGCAATAGGAAAGCTCAGATATTGGGAGTGTGTTGTGAAAACAATCAGCAGTAAAAATTTGATGAAAATTCTGTGGGGTTTTTTTACTTTATTTTATTTTTAGTACTATAAGCACTCTGTGACAAGAACCACCTTTTTGTTGGCATCACAGGAGCATAAAAACTCTGCTCTGTTAACAAGACTTCTAGCCATGGCAAGAAAAAGAACAGATTTACTTAGAGCATCAGGAATGGTCCAGCTAGCTTTTCCTCCTGAAGAGAAAGTCTAGCCTAAGGGAGAAAGCAACTAAGAGTGTTCAAAGAGCTGCCAGAAAACACTGAGACTGCCCCCCAAACGCCCAACCTAAACAACCTTCTGGGGAGGGGAGATAGATGAGAAGAGCAGTGGTACAGCTTGACACCACTGTTTACTAAGGATTGTACTAAATTTACACTAGTGAGATTGACACTTCATAAAAATGGTAAAGTCTGTTTGGTTTTGTTTCTTGTACCACGACTGAACATAAACTGGTTTATAGTCAATTATCTTTTTATTCACTTCTATGCTGTTTACTCCCACCCCTCCTGACTGAGGATTTAACACAATTTCTGCTCAGAAAAAATTCAAATTTTTCCTCCTCACTGGACTTCATTTTTTTCAAATGTGTTTGCAACTGCATGTTTAATTTCTGTGCAAAATTACTGTGATTGTGTGTGAGGTGCTTAGCTAGCCATTTATGCCTGTGCATATCTCATTTTCATACATAATTGCATGTAAATTATGCATAAGAATTATGCATCTAATTACACACATTTTTTAAAATCAACTCTATCTGTGTTAAATCGCATGACTTCTTTTTCACACAAGGCATTTTTGATCCAGCTCTCTTATGCAATTTCTGGCTGAGAAAGAATATGATAACCAGAAGTTTGAAAGAGCCTCAAGAAATAGCTTCCTTTTTATTCCTTAAATGTATTAGTATTCTTCATTAGCCTTGTTATGCCATCAGAATAATCACATCCAATAAATGTCTTCTGCACTTACCAAAAATTTCACTTTGTGATTTAATTATTTTCAAAAGCAATTGACTGTTGTAAATAGTCACTCGTATTTTATTTAAAGACTAGTATTACTTCCATTTTCTTCACTATACAAGGGAAATGAATGTCAGTATGTTTATTCTGAGTAAGGGAATCTAGCATAAGAGGCTCTGATCTACAATCTGGGGGCCCTTTGCACTCCAATAAAAATACTGATGATATCAATAAACCATACTGATTTTTTATTTCAGAAACTGAACCCTCTATCCTATTTTCTAATCACAAGTATCTTGTTAAAACTGCAACAAAACCAAAACTCAATAAACCTCACACTCTGGACACAATAAAACCTTAAACTGTCTGGGTTAGCAGAGACTGTAATACCTGACTCTCATTTAGCAATTCACAGTGATCTTCTAATGTCTATCATTGAACTTATCTGACAAAGTTACACAGATCTCAGTTCTAAAACTGTAGTATACCTAATTTAAAATATTACAGGAGCATTGGTAATGAACTATCTGTTCATGATACCTGAAACTTTCAATTATAATACCAACTGCAACCTTTGTAAAGAATTTCTGATATTTCCACTATTATGTGGAAGGCTTGAAATTCAATGATACCCCCTTTGCTCCTGAAAGATCCCATGTACCTTCAGCCAGGATAAGCTCATGAAAATGACACAATCCGCCTCTCTCTTTTTTCTGACCCGAGAAGTAGTGCATGCAACAATCAGTAACTAGGCACAAATATTCAGTCTGGAATCCACACTGTTACAAAAGCAAAGTAAGAGGGAACATGCATGTGTTGCCAGAGTAGCCTCCATGGAGGTGTAAGGAAAGGAAGGAAAAAGCCCAATCAGGGTCCTCACAATTCCTCTGAACACAGAGAGCGAGGAGACCATGGTTCTTCTTCATCTCTGGAAGCACCAGCTGAGGAAGGATAAAAAAGCTGTGCCAAGTCAGTCTCTACACACAGTACTTTGGACTGTGAACTTGATCCTTCACTTCTGGATAACTCTTCAGTGGACAACTGTGAACATATCTCAAATGGCAGCAATCTCTTTTGCCTTGCTAAAAGCTCAAGCTCTTACAGTGATTTAGAGTGCAGAAATTTATGCTTTTAGCTTTCTCTCTTTAAATTACATCTCCAAGAAAATACACATATACCAATATGTTAAGATAAAATTACTAGGGTTGCATGTCAAAAATATTAAGGTTGCTTGTGAAAGCTTATTTTTATCTGATGACAGTCCAAGTGGACAACATGCCACAGTCAGTGCACAGGTTAAATTCACAGCAGGGCAGAATTAAGTTTGCGTGGTCAGTCATAACCCTGAGATTTCCTTATAGACACTTCAAATAAACAACTTCACACCATACTCAATTAAGTTAAAACCTACACTTAAATAAGTTAATTCAGAAATCTACTACAAAGAAAATGTGCATGCAAAAGCACCAATATATTTGTCTAAAATATTTACTCATATGTAAAATAAACCTTGCCACTTTTAATTCATAAAAAGCATAATTTATCTCAGTGCATTATCACTGAATGACATTGCAAGGATACATACTGAAGAGTAATCATGTTACTTGTGCTACTACACAAAAGAAAGTTTTCTCTCCCAGGCTCAGGAGTCTACATCTGGGAAGAAAAAGTTTTCACCTGATCCCACAGAAATCTATCATGGGAAGTTGCAGGTGACAACACACATGCTCTGAGTGAAATTCCAGCCTTCCACAGCCAAGATAAACAGTGGTCATACTGCAAAGCTTTGAAAGTAGGGGTGTACAAACAGGCCAAAAGATTCTGCTGTATCTACAAGGAGTAAAATTTCTATGTAGTTATCATTATCCCAGATCAGAAGTGTTCTGTCTGAAAGCATTTTGGACCTACTTAGGTTTCCATGCACTTTAGGATGTGGTGATATGAGATCTGTGTTAGATAGAGATAAATGCTCTATATTGGTCTTTGTCTTGAATATAACCCCAAAGTTAAAAAACAACAACAACAACAAAAACCCCAGGAGAATAGATAACGATTTTTTTTCTTTTTTTTTTCTTCTTTTTTTCCCTGTAAAAGAAGACCTGTACCGGGAAGAAAACAGTTACAGTGTCTGAGCCTACAGAAGGACTTTCCCATGCAGCCACACCTTCCCAGTCTAAGAGAAAAGTACAACAGCTGGCTGTATGAAGGACTTTTCACTGCCAGCAGGGCACAGACCCATGTCTGTGGGTTGTGTATCAGTCATCTGATGTGATGTTAGGGTCTTAGTGGGAACTCATTTGTGAGTGACATCCCAGACAGGACTTAATTCGGATTTTCCGCCAAGGGAGAAATTTACCATAAAACATTTTGCTTTTCAATGGAAGTCAAGATGTAACTTGCAAGGAAGAACTTTGAGCTCTTAGGTAATGGGTAATGACTTGGTTGTCTTTTTTTTTTTTTTAAATAAAGTACGTCCCACAATATGGATATACAGCAAGAGAAAGGAAGAAGAGGAACCTGTTTGTGGCCTGAGATAACTGTATTTTACAGGGTGCAGTAGACATGGATGCTAATGTAAAAAAGTAACAGCACAACCCACAAAACTCAAAAACTACCTTTACCTTGCAGCACATTAGCTCGAAAATATAATTCTGTCACTAGGGGTCAGTATTAAAACATATTACATCTACACAATACTGCCAGCAGCATTCTATTGTTGACTTCCTCCTTCAGAAAAACAAACTTATGTCATAAATAACTATTAAATCATAAAAAAGACAAAACCTACAGTGGATTATCACCTATTTATGCTATCAAAGGTAGCTCTTTTTCTAGAAATTTGTGTTCCTGTTGTGTTCATAAATTAACACATATATTCATGCAAATGTATTATCTTACATAATATTGACACTTCAATATTTATGTGAATTAGGTTCCATCTACAGTCTTGAAAGAGAAAAGCTATTACTAAGTTTCCTATTTTCTAATAGGAATACATTAGTGATATACTATATTAGGAATACCTAGTGAAATTACTCCCTAATGGTAGTAATCACTACTTCCTAATAATAACAATATTTGGAATGCAAGAAAAACTGGATGGTCATCAAATTTATTCCTTGACAGCCATACTCACTTTCTAAAAAATTAAAAAATCTGTTGTGTACTGAAAATCTCAGTTGAAAAAGGTGAGACAATCTCTCTACAGGTGAAACAGATAGAGGATGTATTTTGAGTCATTAGATCAGTGCATGAATTTCAGTTTGGAATAACAGATATGACATCCACTAAAGTCAAGGGAACGACTCACTTTCTCCTCACTGGGCACTGTCCATAACCAATGAGTTCCCAGCCTCTCCTCCTATCCCAAACTACTCTCAAATCTTGACAATCTTGATACATTTCAGAAAGCATACATTCAGATGCTGCACTAATGCCTGGAACTGCCTATATGGATATAACCTTTGCGAATTTAAATAGGTTCTCTGATTCCTGTGAAGGATTTAAGAATTAGGAAGCTAAATAACATAAAGCTTGCTGACTTTGTAAATTTTGGGATGATACTTTGCTATCTTGAATCCAGATATAATACAGAAATTTGTCACATGACAGTTATTATAAACCCCAGGAGAAATATTCTGTCATAAGTCAGTCTGGTACCACAACTTCCTGTAGCTCTTAGTACAGATGAAGAAAAAACATCCTTTTCCTTCTTCCCCCAGACCAAATTCTAATTGAATGCTATAAATTTTGCATTTAAAACAATTTAGGACAAATATTATTGAGGCTGTTAATTAGTTTTCATGTCCAGTACACAGTTCCAAATTCCAGAGCATATGTTTTTCTTTAGTGGCAAATCCATTAGGTGCTCAGAATTCAGACACAGCCAGATTTATGAAGGCAGCTATTAGAAATGGCATTTGTGCTACGACAATACTGAAGAAAAGAGCTGGTCAAATTAATGTCTGACTAACTGGTATACTTGAGACCTTATTTCCACGTGCTACTTCTAATATCGTATTTATATTTAACATGATTATCTTATCCTATATACATGAAAAGTGAGAATAATTGATTATACTTTAAATGAGAAAAAATAGGCAGAGGCTGAGGTAAGCCGTTTGTTCCAGGATTAGATGTGTGGCACAGAATCACTTATTTTCCTGCCCAACAGATGACGCTGCTGTTTCTTTGTTCGCGTGTAATTGTTCCATTTGTGCACCACGACCATTGCTGAAGTGACTGCGCCCACACTGCGCAGTGCCTGGACACAGCAAAACCAGAAAGCTTCAGAGATCCTTTAAATGGCATTCTGCTGTCCAAACTGCATACAGTTCTCAATAAAGCAACTTACTGCTCTGGATTAAAAAAATGTAATGGAAAAGATGGATACAAATACCCAGCTGAATATAATTCTCCTTTTTTCCAGAAGCAGACCACAGAAACAAATTCTGATATATATCAAGGATGACCTCAGAGCAATGCACACATAGTAACACAATATGTTAGAATAAGCACATGGGATTTTAAACTGCAATGTACTTTACAATTTTATTTTTACTTAGCCTAATTATTAAAAAGTTTACAAGGATTTATTATCAATATTGAGCAGCATTAAAACCCTGTCCTCAGGGTAGAATTCTTATAAAAGCATATTCTGGGGGTGTCAGTCTGTAAACTAATAAGGCATTTGACCACTGTATTTTTTTCTATGTGCTACTGAAGTATGACACAACATCAGCTCTGCAGCAAAAACTTAAATGCTGAAATATTTTAGAAGTTATTTATATTAATTGCTTTGTGTTCCGGTATTGAAAATCCATGTTTTCCAGTAAACCTGAAAACTCAGACCACTTGTATGGAACTCACATCCTCTTCTGCTCTAGATTTTTGGTTAAACTACTATGGGAAGCAGAGTAATTCCTTAATTTATTTATTTTTGCCTAATCATGGTTGCTTGAGGACTTGTGTCAAGTGACAAGCTGGTCTCTGTCCCGTTCATCATGAACAGGTGTTCTAATTACCAAACCTCCACCGTATTTGACACCTTTATTAGCTGTCTCAGTTGAGAAACAAAGGATTGATTGGGTAGGGATATAGAACTAGCCTTTCATTGCTGTGGGGAAGCACCTAAAGGTCAAGGTTAATATACATTAGTGGGGGGTAGTATTGCCCATTGCCTATGCTGTTCTTGCGCTATTAATCAATGGAAGACTTTA
The DNA here is from genome assembly GCA_013397725.1 of Rhagologus leucostigma. Taxonomy (NCBI): domain Eukaryota; kingdom Metazoa; phylum Chordata; class Aves; order Passeriformes; genus Rhagologus; species Rhagologus leucostigma. The sequence goes on along the minus strand of VZTD01005670.1, from coordinate 1,788,093 downwards.
TCTTTATGGGCTACCTATTGGCGAGAGTTTTAATTACACACAATTTTCTTAAATAGTATTTTTTTCCATATTATATGAAAAGCTGTCAGCACTTTTTGATATTCCTAACAAGAGCAACAAATCTTCAGCAAAAATAGCAACATCTTGTACTCACTTTATATTCTCAAATATACGCTGTACCAAATAAAAGGGCAAGGTAAACACCCTTCAACCAATACAACATAGAAAAATGCTCATGAAATGAAATAAGGCAGAACTCTTGCATATGAGTTCAACAAGATTGAATATTTGACTGGCCAGTAAAAAGTGAAAGCACTTACGGCAAATAGTCTTCCCCATCACTGGACCCATTTTGTTCTTGCCACATAAGGTCCACCTGCTGCTACTACCTTTATGATTTTATATTCTTGGAGGGTTTATAACAAGAATCTAATACATGACTGATAAAAGGGCACTAGTCTCATCAGTTTCATTTGAGATTAGAATGTTGTCAACATAATCACACAGCAAAGTCACATTATTATAAAAGTGTATCAGCATCTTCATTATTTATATACTTATTTTCAGTGGTCTACAGGACATACAAATGAAACATTCTAGAATGAAATATGATTATGGTAACTCGATCCGGAATGAATTTTCTCCAAATTATTTTTTTTTCCTATTATGCGAATGTAAAATAAATATGGGCCTGATAGTCAGTCAGTGAGCTGGAACTGTACCAATTTGTATCAGCTAAGGGTTCAACACTATATATTCATTTATAGATCCTAGTCATACTCAGACCCTTCTATGACTTATTAATGGTTTTGATTTAGAAATGAAGCTTTGAAGTAATTATATAGTCACATGGAATTCATCCAATATACATATTTAATGTAAATTATTGCTTCCGGATTTTCACAGAAGACCTCTGATTAGATTATCTGGTGCTTCCATATTGTACTTGGAGCTGGATTGTGAGGAGAGAGAAGTATATGTAAGCCACCTTTACAATTTCCTGACTCTGCCCAGCAAGAAACAAATACGGACTTCATTATAATGCAGAAGAACAGAGACAGCTATTTCCCTGCCTGAGGTCTCAGAGAATTGTTCCAGCAGTTGAGCTAAACAATGTCCTGACTATCTCCTTAGCAAAAGAAATTGAATGAGTTGGCATAAGCTGCTATACCACCTCAAAATTCTCCAGAGATCCCGTTTTCACAATGTGAAACCTCAAAGGGCTGCACTACGAAAACCAGCTGTAGTGGAGCTGAAAGTTTGACCTCTGGACTCCAGCACTGTGCTCGTTTTATGTGTGTGTGACTCCCACTGACACCAACTGAAGAGTCCAGCACATGAGGAGAGCAGAATATCAGACAAAAAAAAATGTACTACGTGAATCTGAGAACAGAGTATTATTCTCTTGTGTCAAATTATGGCTCCATCTGGTAACATTAAGTGAATACTAGTGACTATTAGAGCTGAATCAATAAATTGAAACAAATAATTTATTTTGTGAGTTATTTTACTTTTTCACTTCAAAGGGTGCCTGTGAATCGATTACAACTTCTTTAAGTACATTCCAGGAAACTTTAAAGGATTTTTTTTTTTTGGTTTGTAAGTTCCATGTGATTGCTCATATACATCACACTGATCTGTTGCTTTTCCCTAACAAGACTTCTAATAGAGTTGGGATAAAAGAAGGCTGCAGCTGACAGTTGATACAATTGTTTTGAAACATATAGTGAGCTAACCATTGTTACCTTTGTTAGTAATTTTGGATACTGAAGTTAGACTTCTTTTCTTTCAGAGAATGCACTACAAGCATTCTCTATTACTTGGGAAACAATAAAAAAAAAAGGAAGAGCAAAACAATGCCAACATTCAGAAGATCTATCTCCCTCAAAGAACGGATTTAGATCAGTCAAAAAGGTTGTATAAACCATCAAGTTTTAAAATATCTCAATGATTTTGGATTTTAAAAAAGAAATCAACATCAAATGCTTTAGATTATAAGACATATTTTGCTCATATGTTCTCTTCAAAACATGATTTATATCTCTGCTTTCATTACATCTGCTTCATACCTTTCCTTGATGAAGCAAACGTTAATAGAGACAGCACAACTCTTGTAAAACTGATGAGAACCAAGCTATTCCAGGTGACTCATAAGCACCAAAAAGTGCCTTATAGTCAAATTCACACAGACCTGGCTTGTAGGATAAGGACAAGATGAGGCATTCTTTAAAAATCAAAATATTATCACTTCTGATTAGTGTTTTAAATAATAATTTAATTACTGCAGACTCACCTTGCATTTCTAGGACTGGCTGTTGTCAAATTAGTTAATGCTGTCACTGCAGCTTCTTTTAGCTCTTCATTATCAGTGCTTAGCAACCGTACTAGCTGGGGAATCCCTTTGAAAGAAATAATGGTATATATGAACCTTTAAATAAACCACGGCACTCTGCAAAACTATAATATTCTCCTTATAAATAGAAAAAACACAAATTCACATTTCATCGTTTCCCACCTTACTTACCCTGGAGTCCAAGGACACTTTTACTGTCTATATTCTCACACATGGCAGAAATGGCTTGGGAAGCAGCAATTTTAACTCCATCATTGTCAGTTTCCAAAAGGCTTAGGAGAAATTTCTCAACCTCTTCCCAGTGTAAGATTTTTCGGATTTCAGCTTTAAATGAGAAATAACAATAGCATTAATCTGCATTTGTTTTCCAAATCAGTGAAAGGACATGAATTTGATTTCATTTAGTTGTTGGAAATATTTTGGTAACAGAAGCACCAGCCATTAAGAAATGTGCACAAAGAACTTGAGCCAAATCCCATTATAGAACATCCTGAGTTGGAAGGCACCCACAAAGATCATCCAAGTCCAACTCCTGGATTAGGCGTCATTGAACTCTGAATCAAGCCCAAATAACGACTATTAAACACAGTATAAACATACATAGGCTGACAGAATGCAGTTTGTTCTCTGCAAGACTTTAAAACCGCAGAATGTATAAAGGCTTGATGGAAACAGCTTTTCCAACACAACAGATAATGCTTACTCAGGATCGTGCTGAACTTCAGTTTATGCTAACAAAGTCCAAATGCATAGAATTGAAGAAGATACCAGTAAATGTACAATAAACTTGGTGAAATACCACTCAATGTATTAAAATAGCCAAAAAATGGCAAGGAGCATTACAAAGAAAATTTTAAATTCTGCACAGCTGGTAGTTCTTCATGAATGGCCACTTTGCAGAGAATTTGAATTTTGTAGGTTAGCCTGATGACACAGAACTCACTGCTGACCTATACTGCACTGACAGGCAGCAGCTGCGGAAGGACAGAGGTGATCCTTCCTCTACACAAGTAACAACACACAGCGCCTACAAAGTATCTACAGACATCTGTATGTAGATACCAACAAACTGATAAACTCCCTCATCCCAAAATTGATGAGATCAGAAATGCAGGTGTTTCTTAGAGAGATCCCTGAAAGAAACTTTTTCATTAAGAAAGGCATTGGACAGCACAGAAGCTCTACAACGATGAGAGTCAATAAACATTTAACCATATGCATAATTTAAACCAGACTAATTATGTGCTGGAAGTTACATCTACACAGTAGAATTTTGGAATGTATTAAAGAATTTCAGGAACTGAGAAGTCAGTGGAAGTTCAAAATATTTAGAAATTTTACCGGTGCTTGCTACTAAGTGAGGAATCACTCCCTTGTTTGGATTGTTGTCCTCCAAATAAAAAAATTTTAAAAGGAAAAAAAAATATTGTAAGTATTCTTTTAGATAAATCTGAATCTGTGTGAATAAAAGTAAACAAATACAAGTCCGCAAAGTCAATGAAAAGCAAATTTGATCAAAAATGTAACTGTAGAGCAGAAATGACTCAAAGCACGGAGATGAGGCAGGTGCAGTCACTCTCTCTTCTTCAGCTCAGTTTTAAACTTTTTTAGAATCCTCAGATATGCACATGAAATCACGAAACAAAGATGCAACAAATAAAACAGAGAGGATTTTAAGTGTCAGCAGAACTTTGGCCATAACCTTGATGCATATCAGCCATCTCTCAAGAGAAGACCTTAATTGGGATAAGAGACTTTTTTGACAGATTATCAAGTATGTTGCTGGCCTGTTGCTTGCCAAAGTAGTCCATAATCCCAAATAATGATCTCTAGAGGTTCTTCATGCCTCAGTAATTTGTTTTTTGTACAGCAAGTTACTTATTTATTTACAGATTTTCTTAAAAATTATTCTTGATTTTAAAGGCAGCTGTGATGATGGGTAAGAGTTTATTTTAAAGAAAATTTATGCCTATATGAAATAATAATATGAATAATTAATTTGAATGAGTGAAAATAGTAATTTAAAATATTTTAAACAGAAAAATAATTTTATAATAATGTGGAAAAACAGATCTTGAATTTGAACTTATTATAAAGAGTATGCATGTATATTTAGGTAGCTAGATCAATGAAAATTATTAATATTTTGATATCCAGGTGACAATTCTATTTAAGGGATGAACATTTTCTGCTGATCCTCTCTCTGTGTGTATGAGTTGTTTCCTTTGTGTCCTTTACTACAGACTAGAAAGAACGCACAACTGAAAAGCATCGTTTATACTGAAGTACTTCATATGTCAGTGCCAACACCATTTTTACAGTGATTAATTTCTTGACCCCTAAGTAACTTGGATACATTGATTTAACATGAAGGAGAATCACGCATACACAACTAAAAGAGTTTGGAGTATCAGCCGTTCTGTCCAGTTTTTCATGCACTGACCCCATGGTGAGACAACCTTTATTTTTCAATATATTTCCTATTTCCCCTTCTTACCCCAAAACCATGATCTGAGTTCTGTCCATTACTTACTCAGGTCACCGTCACCACCTTATGGGATTATTTATACCAATTTCAAATGAAAAAAAGTTAATGTTAAATAGTATCATGACCTCTCACTGATCTTGAACTGAGAAAACCCAGGTAAACAAAGATCTGTATTATGAAATGCATATGTTAATCGGGCTACAGAGCATGTTCAGTGTGCTCCCCTTTGAGCATGAGATGCATTGAGATACATAGAAAGAACGGGGAGAGCTTCAAACCAGAAGTTTGGCAGAGCGAGCGTCATCATCACTTTCTCCATACACACTCCACAGCATTTTGTTGTTGCTGGTGTGTCTGGCATTGTCAGGGGAAAATCAGGCCCTCCTTAATCAACAGTCCAGATAATCCACTCACAGACATTCAATAATTTATAGCATTAGATTATATTTAGCATTCTGAAATGACTGCATTATTTGGTGGGCAAGGCAGGAATCACAATATAATTCACCACTATAATTCTGAGCATACAAAGCAAAATCATCAATAAATTAAAATATTAAATTCAAAATTATGTTACAGAACAAAAAAAATTTCAGGGGCAAAGGCATAATGATTATGTATAGAAATATGATCCATTTTAATGTACTTAAACAGAGCAGCATCCTAAAGATGCTATTTAAAGTTGAATATCATGTTTATACCATGTAATTTATTCTGATACTGAGAATAACTCTTAAGGGATAAATATATCTTGTAACAACAACACCAAGTTACAGGAGTCCTTTTCCAGAGGGTTGAAAGGGACATAAAACAAAACTGCTTGCTATGATCACATCTATCAGGAAAAAAAACCCAATCCAAAACTAAATTCCATCTGTCAACAATAATAATTTCAAAATCAGATACTGCTGTATACTCAGCTGCCAGGATTACAAAACCAGGTAGATACATATTCCATCATAGCAGAAGTAGGTTTTTCATTCCAATGAAAAGCAGTATTTTTTTTTCCAAGTATACAGGGAATGTTGGTAAATTGCAACCATGATTATCAAACCTGAAGAATGTGGGTATGGCTATTGCAAATTTAATGAAAAAGTCACTACAGAACTAAGAGCTGTGTTGTATTATACTGGATTCACATCAAGGCAAGTACTAGTATAGCATACATTAGTGTTGCGTTTTGGATAGGCTGTTTAGTATGCTTACAACCAGAATCCAAGCAAACAAACAAAACCTGAAAATATTTCTGTTTTCTTTTCGCACTTGGGCTATTTCTTATAATGGCCTTTTCTTTCCACTGCAAGGCTGACTTTAGACCAGTAGCTCTACGTATCTGAAAAATTTAGTGCTTTTGGGGGCCACATTGAGCAGCAAGTTTACTGGACTGTGTTTTCCACTGCACCAGGACAAGAAGTTTCCTTTTGTCTAACCGGGTGTCACCAAAATACTGCAGCTTGAAAGCAAGTATTTTAAATCTTCCTTTGATGCATTTCCCCAGCTTGCTACATCCATACTAACTGTCATAGGCTGAAGAAGAGAGCAAACCTTTATAATGAAACCTCATTGACTCCATTTGTAAAGAAGCATGACAAGAAGATGCATCTTCACTGACGGTAACATCCCATGATATAAGATCATAGGCAGTACTGTAATATATTATGTGTGGTTCTTGCAACCGTGCTTTAAAAATGTGCTCAGACATGTTTCTACTAACAGCTGCTAAAATATTAGGCCACAAAAACTGAAAAAAAAAGTGTGAACGAGGAAAAGAAGGCTATGCTTATTTGAAAATAAATATGATAAAGGAGTAAGACGCAGTAGAAAGCAGTAGGAGCAAATATAAATCTGCTTAGCATACAACTTACAAGCCTGTCACAGGACTATAAAAATGATACTGACAGATCTAAGTAGCATAATAAAATAACAACACAGGAAAATACACAAAGAAAATACTGACATAAGAAGGTCCCTTCCTATCTTTGATACCTGAACATTAATGAAAACAATTTTCAGTGGCTTGCCAAGCTTCCAACAGATAATGACAAAAAACCCCATAGAATACTAGGATACTCTTTCTGTGTATCATTTTCAATCCAAATAATTACAAATATTCAGGATATCAAACTAAGCAAGGTGAGAAAAGAATTGGAAAGATAGCATGCGGAGAGATGAAAGGAGGTCTGAAATATGGCAGAAAGGAGAGATTATTTTATCCATGTATTAAATTAAATGACATATTTTTAAAATACACATAAATTAAAGCCATGATTCAACCACAAGGTGCCAGAAATATGAATGAAATATTTAAATTCTACTGTCATAAAAATCCCTGGACAGAAGTAAAATCTTCTATAGTCAGAAATATGTTATTAGTTACATTGCATTTTGTTACACAACACTACCTGGCACATGTTGCAACTCAGTAGCCAATGTACGGAAGGAATTTCAAATGTAGTTTGATTAAAAAAGCATCCTTGTGGGCATAAATGATGAGCATGTTCGGCCTAATTCAGAATTCCTTGGTGAATTAAAGAAAAGTATATAAAAAAGAAGTATAGGATGAATAATTATAAAAAGATTACAATGAAACTATTTAACTCCCTTGGGAATATTAATCTGCAAGCCATTTGAAAGGTTTCCTTTCATGCCTCTGTTAAAGGAATTTGTATTTGAAATTGCCTGACATTTAGACGAGCAGTTGAATGCAAAAGGAAGTCAGCTTGCAATGAAGTCTTAACAGATAGAGGCGAGAAACAGTGCCAGCAAAGGTGGCTTAAGATGGCAGTCAGCTGGCATCACTAAACAAAAGACAAGGATCATATTTTCATAGCTCCATTTTCCTTTGAGGACAGCATTTTACAAGAATATATTACATTTAAAAATAAATTGAGGCAAAACCTTAACATTTTCATATATATATATATATATATATGCACATATATATAATCTCCTAGCATCCAATTGCTGCTCTGATTGGCAAGACTCATCACTGTAATTAACTCTTTCCAGTGTTTTCCTCAACAAGTACTACCCTCAAACAGAGAAGATGGCCTCATTCTGGATAAAAATTTACTTCATAAACAATTTCATGTCCATGGATTATTGAAAAGTCACATACCATCATAAGCTGCCTTGGTAATTGCCTTTGCTGCATTCTTCTGAATATCAGGAACAGTAGAGACTTCTAAAAATGAAAGTAGTTTTTTAAGGCCTCCTGTCAGCTGAATCAGTTGCAGAGTATGCACATCTTCGAGGCAATTTCCCAACACAGCAAGAGCTTCGATATGTAGATCACTGAGTTCCTAATTAAAAAGAACAAAACCAAACAACCTTGAAATTAGGATTAAAATGTCTTCGGATTTTAAGTTTGTAGGATAATTGTTCTAACTTTCTTTTGGACGGTTTATTAGTACTGCAAAGTACACATTTACAAATTCATATTTTCATATAATTTATTTTATGATGCCTTAGGATGCAACACAATGTATTAAAAATAGTAAAACCCCCAGAAGTTTCTCATTTACATCAAAGTGGGTTAGACAGGTACTCAGAATGGGCCTGTGATCTTAAAACTTAAAAAAACTTCACTAATTTCTCTATACATTATATTTCCCATTGTGACACCTGAACTCAAAAAGTACTAAACTGACTCTCATAATAACATAAACAATGGTAGGAAATTGTGTCTAAAGCCATTCTGTAAGGTAAATTCAATTAAAAAATTGAATAATAAACACTTTGGGAAATGTCTTTGCTTCTTTTCTTAGTAAGCTAGATATCCTAGCTTATCCTATTTCTACCACAGTTCACTCCAAGTAAGTAACTCTTTCTTCTTATATCACTCTTCCATAAAGTAAATAATATTTCTCATTAGCAAACATCAGCATCAAGAACAAAAAAACTTTTAAGGCAAGTAAACGGTACATTGTTTTCCAGTATATTCAGAAGGAAATCCAGTCCCTTATTTTCTCCCAGTATTATCCTGGTTTCTCTGTCTTTGCTAATTACTTCTAAGGTTTGAAGGGCTAACAACTGAATGACTGGGTATTCAGATTCCAGTAGTCCCAGCAAGGGTGGAATTACATTCAGTTCACGAACTGCAGCACGGTTTTGAAAATCCTGCAGTAAAATATTCCAACAAAGAATGTTAGTGATAGAGAATATAACAATACATCAATTCCTCACTAACCGAAAGAACACCAAAAATCTGATTTCAGACATTAAAAAATGAGTCAATACTCCAGAGCTTCCACTTCTGCAGATTTCTTTCTTTTAAGCTAAGAACCAAAATGAATATAATCAAGCCCCACGAACCTTAAATTCTAGGGGTTTTTTGCATGACTGAAGTACATACTACAAAATCTAGTGCTGTATAAAGAAGCCTATTCACTCTTGACTTTGCCATGTTTGTCTCAACATAAATGTTTCTTTGAGAAAGTTTTGTAGATTTAGTTTCACCATTTTTATTTACATTTTGCACTCTGCTGTGGTTGCCTGGTTATATCTTCTCTTGTTTTAGTAATTATAAAACAACAACTTAAAATTTCAACTTTAAACAGTGGATGTGCAGCTTAATAAAAGACAGTAGTTGATTATATTAAAAAAGGAAATAAATAAATAAATTACAATTTGCTTTAAATAGCTTATTGCACATGTGCAGCATGCAATTATCCTTATCAATATAAGCAAGCACCAGGTGCAGTTATCCAGATATACCCTGCAACAAAGACAGGGAGATAGTAAAAAAGGAGAAAGAGTAAAATGTGATTCTGAATAGACATGCTCTGATGCCCCAAAAGAGATAGAGTTATAAACTGAATTCATTACTGAATTGATTCGCTTAAGCCATGGGAGAGAACTGCCATACAAATGCACCATTCTTTTGCTAAGCAGCATATGGATGACATTAGTGCTGAGTGCGAAAGTAGCCAATAACAAATATATTCCTCCCAGTATGGAAAGTAGCTGTTGACAGCCTTCACCTATCATTAAAAAGATGTTCAAAATTGTGCTATGGACTTGCCGGTCAAAACAAGACACAATGCAATTGGTAGTTCTTCAATTTACAGGATTATTCCAACCTTTTGGATAGACAGATTACAACTCTCATTACTAAGATTAATATTTTTCAACTAAGAAGGCAAATTATTATTTAGTTTTAAAAATCTGAAGCTCATCCTGATTTTACTTTTACTGCAGAACAGCACAGATAATTGCATTAAGTTCAACAGAATTACAGTAAAACCAGCTATATTCATAACTAATTTAACGTTCAAGGACTCAGGTGCAAGGACTCAGTGTTTCAAATACATTGATGAACACCGGGGCGTAAAGGAAACAAACATTTTAAAGTTATTAACCCCGCACAGAATGTCAGGCATGGGGGTGCAAATGCTTATCTGCCTCTGTAATTTAAGACAACAAACAAGAGCAAACTTTACCTGTACCAAAAGGTAGATACATTCAACTGAATTCTTCTTAACATCAGGATCAGGGCTACCTAGCAGTCTGATAAGTGGTTCTAACCCACCTTGCTCAAATATTTTTACTTTAGTAGTATATTCAACAGCCATGTGTGCTAGACAAAGAGTAGCAAACTCATGGATAACTATGTCTTCTGCGGGGGAAAAAAAGAAACATTTTAATCAAGTTTTATTCAGCTCAGAATACGTTCGCTAATCCGGTGGTTTAAAACATTATTTGAAGTCAATAAGTAATAGCTGTTAACCATACCCACTGTGTCCATAAACATCTTGTTCCATCTTTACAACATAAAACACTACTCAGTGAGCTAAAGAGCTACTCCTACAAAAGCTTTTACCTATCTAACACGTAGTAGGAAAAATCGTAAGTTACAGGGAAGATTTTATTAAATTGCCTGATAAAATGGCATGCATAAATTATTTCTGACTGTACTTTCGCACAAGGAATGAATACTGTAAGGTACCTTCTGGTGTTAGCTGTGATATAAGTGAATTTGTGACATCCAGTTCCCTCAGTAACTTCTTGACATCATCTACAATGAAGTAAATACAAATAGGAAGTCTTTTGTTTGGCAATGTTCGCTGAGTAAAGAAACAGAATCTGCTCCAAGCAAAATGGTTACTCCCTGAGTGACAAAAAGATCTGACTGGGAAAGACACACAACTAAAGTTAGACCAAGATCATAATGGGCCCAGAAAAAACAGCAGAGACTTTCAAGTAGCAGATGACATTCTTTGACATTTGATACATATGAAGTTCCTCTGTATTTCACTGAAACTTTATTCAAAATACTTGCATCTATCAGGTTCTGATTAAATATTGCACGATTTTAGTTGCCAAAGAAGTCATACCGCAACAGTTAAAATTATTTGTGGTTAAAATTACCAAATTAAAAGCAATCCTTCTGTTATTTAGTTTTCAAGTCACCACTTTGCAATTTTATGCTAGCTTCAACCCACACAGCAAATGGAAAACATGAATTACACAGGTCTTACTAAAATCACAGTAAAGACTTTCAGATTGCATTTTTATTGTTGTCAATGGCAAACTAGCAAAACTTCAACCCCTAGAGAGAAAAATCAAATAATATTCTTTGGGACAGACTTCATGCGATCCTACAGGGCTGTGTTGTTATTATCAACATATTCAACATGTTGAAATGTAAGAAAAAAAGGTATGAGTTTAATTTTCTTTTAAATAAAAAACCAATTAAGTTGTGAATATAAATGGCAGATCTTTGTTCATTCAAATCCACGTTTGTGCAGCAGCATTGACTATATGCTAATGCCAAATTAAAAGTAACCTAATAGGTCCAGTGCAGAATGACAAGCAGGTAGCAGTTGATGAAAAGACTTAGAGAGTGGTTGGGATATCCTCATGGAAGACAACTGGCTAAAACATTCACCAATTTAAGACCTATTTAATTACATTAATCAGATATAGGTCTATAAAGCACTATAAAAATAACAGCCAGTGAAACTCAACCTTACACCACTTACTCTTTATTCTGGGCCGTTAATATAGGATTTTTTCACATGATCAACCTCTTGTTTTGATGACCACACACTGAAAAATAGTAAAAATTTGAGACTCTTACGATTAGAAGCCACGATGCCAAACACCATGACAGCATTTCTGCGTACAATTGGATCTTCATGTGAGAGGAGTTTATACAGATGTTCCAATGCTCCAAGACCAAGAAGTGTCAGTTTATTTTCATCACCTGAAAAGGAATTGGGTTAAAAGCCCAAGAAAAATTCCAGCAACCTCACAGTTCGAACGTATCAAAGTAAAACTGCTACCAATCTTTTATTGGACAGTAGACTCAAAGAACAGACGCCTGACAGGTCCTTTGGAGATCATCTAATTTAAACCCAAAATACAAACGTGTCAAATAGTTTCAAGGATTCATAGTATCTAAGATTAATTACATATTTAAAGCAAAGGATGATTCTGTCTATTGGATACTCCACTCATTTGTTGAGACTGCAGTGGAAGTAGAAAGGAAAGCTTTCTACTTAGCAAAGTATAGGTGAACACCATCAGGTGAACGCATTTTATTTTCCTCTTTTCTTGCCTCCCAATTTTATCTTCCTCAAAATAACAGTTCATTAATTCTGTGGATCTTTACTATCCCTCAAGGGAAGCAACTACCAGGATTTGTATCATTATTTCCTACCTGAGATTTCTACCACCTGAGAATGAAGTGCTTTGTAGCTGAATAGATGCTGGACATGCAAAGAACAGAGGAGTTTAGTGTGATTACAGCCTTCTGTTCCTGCTCACGCAAAACACACACAAACCCCAAGAAACAAAATCCCAATCCTACTCCTATATTCAGTTCCCACAACAGCTTTATAATTCATTTTCTAATGAATCGTGCCTGCCCTTCCTGGCTACAAGTGAGCAATGTGAGAGGAAACCGGAGACCTATGCTCATTCTCAGGACAAGACATGATTAAAATGGAGGAAGTATTTTTTATTGAGGGACGGGACTTAATTTACTAGCAGCAGTCCAAAAAAATAGATTAACGGAAATCAACTCCTTCTCTTGTGCTACACTTCAAAGTTACAGTCTAGTCTTCTGGAAGATTGCAGGAATATCTACATTAATAATTTAAAGGATTATTCTTTTAGTATAAACATAAAAGACATAAACATCTATCCTCTTGCAGTGTGACATATTTTACTGTGGACAGGAGGGAAGGAGCCAGCAAGAGTTTATGTTTCATAACTGTCTCCCAACAGTCCACATTCTCTCTTCACATATTCCGAGTCTGATCTCATGCCCTCAGCCAAGCTTGCCGTATTAAGCAGAAGCTAAACATCTCTCAGAACCCAGTGACCCCTAGCCAACTGTCAAAGACTTCAGCTCTTCTCTCACAACTTCATCAGTGCTGGTAGTTTACATCAGTATAATAATCAGCATATAAATACATAATTTTAAAATAAAACATAAATTAAATTGAAATTAAAATTTAACCAGATTCATCAGAGCAAGAATACTACCAGTGTATACCAATTTGAGGGACTGATATCAAATAACATGGAATAAGTACGAGACAACTTAGGAAATTATGTGCTACATAAATTTGAGCCTTTGTTATACAGTTGTTTGTCTCCTGCGTACCTTGAACATGACATTTAGCTATAGATTATACAGGGACCTTTGGAAGATTTGGAATCTTGGAGACTTACTAGATTCCCAACTCATACAGAAATAAGCTTGATAAAGGAGGCTGAGCAGTCTCGAATCACCTGCACAGAAATACTGATGCAACAACTTTGTGTAAAAAGAACAGAAAAAAGCTAAGAAGTTTTTTTCATTGAAAACTGAAGCTTAAAATAACTACACTGGTACAGAAGTTTCCAACTGTAACATACAAAAGAGAATTCTTTCACAACTGCAGATCTGTTGCTCATAAAAAACATATCTATATTATATTTAAAACAAGCTCTATTAAACAGTGAATATAAAATTCTCCAACGAAATGATAAAAATTTCCTTCATGCAAACTACAAGACTTTTTTATTACTGCAAGTACAGGCTGGGTAGATATTTCAGAAAACCCCCAAAACTTCAACAGACACCTTTGAGAAGAAAGTAAGATTTCAATGCTAGGAAACTAAAGAATTGTGAACTACTATCAAAATATAAGCAGTGCAAAACAAAGCTCATTGCAAAAAGACTAACCTTTTGATGCAAATTTATATAGAGCATCACATGCTTTGGCCAAAACTTCATTTTCAGGCGAACTAAGCATTAGCACAACTGTTTCTGGTGTTTTGCTTTCAATCAATAAAGGATCAAACTACAAATGAAAAACAAAACAAAAAAAGGGAAAGAAAAGTTTGATTTATTCTGAGTCTTCCCGTGCACTGCAGTAGACTCCCACATTTCATTAAAAATAAAAAAAAAATCTTGCTTGATATCTACACTGAATTAGAAATATTAATGAGGTGCTGTTTACTTGGAAAAATCCAATTTTTTTTAATAACAATTACAGACATTGTTGAAAAATAAAAAAGATAAGTTGTCTTCCAAATAAACATAATCATGATTTCATCACATATGAAGATTTTGGGAAAACCCTGACGCTTCCCTGCAAATCTAGAAAGTTTTGAAGATAACAAACTATGTAATTGTTACACACGTTAAGAGCATTCCGAGGCTTCAGAAAGAGATATGAGAAGTTTCTTTGGCGCAGCTGTACATAGAACCCGTGAACTCAGGTGGTGTACAAGGAAAAGGATTTGGTTACTCTCTGGCAATATCACTTTGTGGTTGCTTAAAAAATAAAAGAACACTTTCTGTGCCTTTGTCAATTCAGTTCACCAGCTCACCATGATCCTGTACTAGATGAAGTATTTCCAAGATATAATTCCTGCTCACCCAGCTAGAAATGATACAAAAGTTTCATTTCCATTTCTGAGCTCTTCCATGCAGAAAGAAATCTTCCAACAAATCAGACAGTTTTCACTCTCTTAATAGACTCCTCAGGACTAACATCACTTGAGCAAGGGAATCTTCTAAAAAAGCCTTTTGTTTCTTAAGAAGACTTCTACTAATTAAAAAGTTTTAAGCTTCCTTGGATTTACAGTAATTAATTAGTATGGAAAAACTGTCTTCTATCCTCGCACTTCAGGACTATAAAGTATCTGTGTTACATATAGAAACAACTAGATACGGGCATCATGCAGTTTCTCAAAAACAATGTACTTATCTTTAAAATACACCAGATTATAAGACAGCAATACAAATTAATTAAAAATATTATTACAATAAATATACATATATATTTACAAATGTCAATTATTTGTTTTACTTCATTAAAAAAACTTCTAATACCTACATCAAAGGCACATTTTGCTGAACAATCAAGGTATGAAGATACTTACAAATCAGTTGTCAAGCAAGGAAATTATGGGGAGCAAACCTTAAAAACATTAGTGTGCTAGAAGAAAAATGAACACAGAGAAGGGTTTTTTCTTCTCCCTTCTCTGACTTGCTCAAAAATAAGGCAAATAATGATACTAGTATCAAGACTTTTAAATTCATGTTTTTGATAAGTTTTTTTAAATCTAAGTAATTTCAACACCTTCCATGAGACAGATCACACAATTTAGCAGGCAGCAAGCTCAACATACAAGTTGCACTAAGAGGTGGCCTGCTTAATGTGCTTTACTGATCTACCTAGCTTCAATCAAGTCTGAAAATCTGAAGACACTGTCCAATTTCATGCTTGCTGTGACAAGCTGGAGGCATGGGCCAAGTCATGGAACAAAGCCCCCTTCTAAAAAAAATATAATCAGCTTACTGTACCATAAGTCATTTTGCCTAATAATGACTCCGCAACGGGAATTAAATCAAATAATAGCATAGTGATGCCAGTTACAAATTAATCTTAATGATGGGCCTAAATTGATGGAATTATTTATAAGAATTTTCTTTTTGGATAGTAAGGAGGCAAAAGAATTCAGCTTATCACAGCTCATTCTACCCATGGGAGAATTTAGAGGTGACTGAAAGTCCCTTTAGCCTCCTTCATACTACTCTTCTTTTGCACATTTGGGTCTTTGCATGGACAGAACACGATCCTCCAGTTAAGTGCTGTTATTTAAACACAGACATATCTCCTGAGTCTGGTCAAATACTTGGTGACATGATAAAACTCCAAGTTTTAGAAAAGGCTGTTACTTCTTCAGAGAAAAATAAACACCAATACTGATCTCAGATGAAGTTCAATAAGAAATGAAAGACGAAATAACAGTTTTAAATCTCAGTTATTTATACACTGACCTAATACCAAAGTCACAATTACACTGCTCCATTTTCAGTGTTTCTCATGTTTACAAGTAATTGTATAAACCACAACTCAGTGAAAATTCCCAGGATTTAATGACAGCTTGGCACATGAGCAGAATGAAATTGGTCTAATCTCTACCCATTTGATTAAACATTAGATTCTCTATTACTGTCTGAAATATTCAATAGGCACTTTCCTATTAAAAGCACTTTTCTGCTGAAAACACCATAAAAATAGTCACTGAAATCAATGTATGTTTAAGAAGTCAGAGGCCTGAGCAGGTGAGTGATTGAGGATGAATTTCTTTACTGTGTGGTGACTGTGCACTGGGACAGGTTGCCCAGAGAGGGTGTGGAGTCTCCCTCACTGGAAATATCCAAGAACCATCTGGATGCAATCCTGTGCCATGTGCTCTAGGATGGCCCTGCTTGAGCACGGAGGTTGGACCAGATGACCACTGTGGCCCCTTCCAACGTGATCCACTCTGTGATTCTGTGATTTGCTGGGAGGTAATGTTCATCAAAACTATCATACAACGGGTTATGACTTCTTCTTATCATGCCAGCATATCTACTGTTCCACCTTTTTGGTTTTTTTTTTCATCCAAGGCTTGCATCTAAATCTGCATACATCATTGCAGACTCTTCCTGTAATGGCACATACAGGACATTGTGTGCTAGAATAATATACCTGAAGTTACAAACAACTGAATTAAACACAGAACTTTAACTAATTTATAAGCAACAACATTTCCAACATCCAGTTTCTATTAAGAAAAAAGCAAGTTAAATGAAAAAGAAAGCTGTAACTCAAATGCTTCTACATGTCTTTGATCTTGATTTTTGTGTACATTTGACTTCAAAGCCATTGGAAACTGAAGAGTATTTGGGGTTTAGTTTTGGTTTGGTTTTTTTGGTTTTGTTTTGGTTTTGGTTTTTGGGGGTTTTTTTGTTTGTTTGGATTTCTTTGGGTTTTTTGGTTCGTTGTTGTTGTTGTTGGCTGCTGTTGTAGTTGTTGTTTTGTGCGGGGTGTTGTTTGGGGTTTTTTTGCTTCCATCAACTTAATTTAGTTGAAACTGAATGTAATACAAAATACGTTGACAGTCAGACCAAACACCCACCTAGCCCAGCATCTTGTCTTCTGACAAAGGCCGGGTAACAGGTGTGGGCAAGCAGACTATTAAATTTTACTTATGTTCCCTCTCAGATACCAGCATTTCGCAACCTAGAGAACTGGAGAGCCTAGTGATTTTATCTCTGTGTTCAAAAAGTCCAAGAAAAATTTGGTACATAATTTTTGAAGCCATCTGTATTTTAACACCCTTAATATTCTGAGACATGAGTATCAGAGTTAAAAGAGTCATAAAATAACTGTGCCTCTTCTATGTTTTAAAAATACCACCTGATAATTTTATTTATCCTCCACAGTTCATTCACTATAAGAAAAAGTGAAAAAAATTACATCCATTTGCCTTCCCTGTATATTAATAATTTTGTAAGTTTCTATGATAGTCCTCTTCACAGTGATTCCTCCTGGGAATGAAGAAACCTATTCCCTTTGATCTTTCCTAAAACAGAAGCCACTCTCTCTGTTCTTGTTGTCTTTCTTAGTTCATTCTGTTATCTTTCTATAGTTCAGCTGTATCTTTTTGAGATGGAAACACCAGAACTGTTAATGGCATTCATGTGCATGTATAATGCATTTGCTAGTAACATGATGTTTTGTCTTTTATTTCTGGAATTAGAAATTTTGCACTTACTCACTTTTTCCTACTTAGGCACTGGATGCCATTTTCATGAAAATATCCACATTAATTCTGATACACTGGATGACACCGTTGCAGAATAAAACCCCAGGACTGGCAACTTCTCTTCATTATGAAATCTGAACAATAACTTGTTTTCTCACCTTTGCTTCCTATTTTATAACCAGACATTATTGCTTTGGAGAGGAATTTCTTTTTACCTGTTCATGTTTCTGTGTGTAAAAAGCCTGGTCTGAAAACTTTTGAAAAAGCTAAGTAACTGTATAAATCAGAACACCATTATCCACTTGCTCACTGACTCCTCCGAAGAACTCAGATAGATTCCATAGCTCAAACTTTCCTCTACACAAGCACTACTGATTCTTCCCCATTACTATAATTTTTATCCATGGGTTTGGTTTAGGTTTTTTTCCAGAACTATTTCTACCGATTAACACAGCACAGAAGATAAACTTCCTGTAATTATTGCTGTATTTCCTTTTGAAAATGAAATTTTCTACCTTCCATTCTTCTACCACATTCTTAGATCTTAGCAATTTTTTTCATTTAGCACAAGACCTGGGCAAATATTATTTATTCCTACTTGGGCAATTTTATCACATTTATTTTAGTGATTACCACATTGCTTTGTCTTTTGACACAAAAGTAAGTCATTTTGCTTTTCTTTCATGACTGCAATCAACTAATAGTGTCCCTCTAAGAAGCTTCTTGCATCTAGTCAATTTGAAAAAGCTTTACTGCTAGTTTTTGTATCTTTGCTAGTTCTCTTCCAAAATATTTTGATGCAGGATGACATTGATGACACAGTGCTTTTACTTCTCATTTGGGAGTGAAAGCATTTTTTTGTTTTTCTGTTTAGATGAAAATCCCACCTTTTGAAGGACGTATTTATCTGCTGTTATTCTACTGTTTAATCATGCTGAGTTGGGTTTTTTTCATCCCTTAAATTTGATTTAAGGTCAGTTTTAACCTTGCACCTCTCATAGAATCTTTAGAAGCACTACTGATATCTTTGATATTCTTAACCCCTTTTCCTTAACCTAGAAAAACAGAGTTAGTAGATACCTGGACATGCTAATTGTTTCAGTTCTGTGATTGTCTGATCTCCTGTACTAATAATTGAACCCAAGATATTCCACTGAATCACAAATAGCTGATATTAGAAGGCACCTCCAAAGACAATCTGATCCAACTGCGTTGTTCAGAGCAGGGGGAGCTAAAGCTCAGGGCTAGTGCAGAGTCTGATTTTGAGTATCTCCAAGGATGGAAACTCCACAAGCTCTCCGGACAAGCTATGCTCCATCATTGTTATGGTAAAAGAGGATTTTTTTGTTATGCTTAAATGGAAACCTGCATTTCCATTTGTGCCTACTGCCTCTCTTCTTTTCACTGGGCACCTCTGAGAAGAGCCTGGCCTGATTTCTTCACTTCTTCCTATCAGCAATTTTCACACTGACAAGACCCCTCCAAGCCTTTTCTGAAGATTGAGCAGTCCCAACTGGCAGTCTCTCCTCCCACGACAAATGCTCCAAGACTTTGTTCCAGTAAGGCCTTGTCCCTCTTGTACCAGAGAACCCAGAACAGGACACAGCACTCCAGGTGTGGTCTCACTAACCAACACGGAGTGAAAGACAAGAGTTCTCTCTCTCAAGCTGCTGGCAACACTCAGCCTAATGCCTGGGGTTTTGTTAGCTTTCTTTGTCCCAAGTTCGTATTGCTGGTGCATGTCCACCAGAATCACCAGGTTCTTTCCTGTAAAGCTGCTTTCCAGCTGGTCATCACCCAGTCTGTACCGGATATTCTTCCCCCAGGTGCAGGACTTTGCCATTTCCCTTTATTGAACTTAATTTAATTCCCAATTTCCTACTTCTCTAGTTTGTTGAGGTCCCCCTGAATGGCTGCACAACCATCTGGTCTGTCAGTCACTCCTCTCAACTTCATATCTTCTGCAGACTTGCTGGGCATGCATTCTGTCCCATCATTCAGGTCACTAATGAAGAGGTTAAACAGTATCTGCCCCAGGATCAACCCCTGGAGCACAGCTCTAGTGCCTGACCTCTGACAGGATCTCACACTGCTGATCACAGCCCTCTGAGCCTGTCAGTTCAGCTACTTCTCAGTTCATTTACACTGTCTATTTATCTTGTCTGTACTTCACCAGTTTACCTGCGAGGATGTTACCAGAGACAGTATTTAAAGCCTCACTAGAGCCAAGTCAAATTAATATTTAGGCATTAATCAAAAGAAGGTGTTTATGTGGAGACAGTTTCAGGAGCTGACTGCTAATTCATACATTCCACCTTTTAACATCAGTCCTGTGAATGCAGCCATTTTCAAAAATACTCAGGTATCTATAGCTTTCTTTAAGTGACAACACTGAAGTATTTTCTCTAGGGATAATCTTAGGCTCCCCTCTCAATGTCCATGACCTAGCTGATGATCAAATGATTGTATTGTCTAGACCAAACCTAATGTAGATATCATGTGAAAAGTTCCTATCAATCTATGTCAAAGCTAGCATATTTAATCTGCCTGAATTACTGCTTTAGGTCATTCATATAGAGAGAGATGCTCAAAGCAATGCTTTTCCTGTTGGAGACCAATTCTCAGAACAGAGAATAGTAAAAGACAAATTATGAAAGGCAGCGAAAACAGAGTCCTCAGGAATGTTTTCTAAAACATATAAGCAGTGGCTAGGCTAAGAGATGTGTTTCCCACCTGTTCCTAGAAATCTGTAAAAAATTAGTGGTCATCTGCAGTAACATATATTCTCAGAGCATTCCACATGCACAAAGGCCCTCTTTTATAAGCCCGTCTACATTATCTCAAGGCTTCTTTTCTTGGACCTGACATTTTCATAAACAGATTATCAATCACAAGATGATAGCTAATACATCTTTTATTTTGTCTGCATCTCATTTCCTGCCATCTGAAATACCCAGGTGAATTTTAGAGATTTGATTTTACACAATCATTATTAACAAAATTCTCATCATGGTAAGATTTTCTTCATTAATAGTTACAATGATCTATTTTCATGTTTAATACTGGCTTGATACACAATATTCAGGACTTCTTTCTCCCACTAGGACTGTCAGAATAGATATGCTAGCCTGAAGTACGATAAGGGTAAAAACTAAGCCAAAAGCTGTAGATGTCATCTGGAATTTACTCTTTCCAATTCGTTCCTTTTTGATAGTTTTACTGACTTTTTCTGTGCATTCACAGGTTATTGTAGTACTTAGTAGGCTGCACCACACTTTTCTCTAGAAAATCTAATTGTATCTTTTGGATATAGAAATCGTGGTGCTGCATCTACTGATTTTCTGGCTATTTACTGAAAAAGTCAACTTTTATCACTTCAGCTCATCTGTATGACTTAAATGTGTCGTCATGCTTTTCAAACCTTTTCTTACACTGCAAAGATACTTAGTTTTAATTCTTCAGGCCTGTTTTAATTAGACTTATCCACATACACCTTCTTTGTGACTCCTGGGTTTCTAGGTTATATAGATCTAAGGTTTATAGGTTTATATAGATCTAAGTTACATAAGGATTTATTACTGATTAAAGGTTATGAATTACATTTGTAATATTCACCCTTCCACAGAACAGCTGGGTAAACCTGATGTCAGCTGCTATGTCTCAGTGACATCATGGCTATTGAATATTACTGTCTTAGTCAAAACTATTTATGCTTATTTAATATTGAAATTGCAATGTAGTTTTTGCTGACTAACTTTTCTGTGACCTTTGAAAAAGCTCTTGCAGTACTACAACTCTTTACACATAAATCCGTTTGTTTTTTAAAACGGTGTACTGAATTTGCATTTAGTGGGACTCATTGAAGGAGTGGGACTCCCTCTGTGGGACTCGTGGAGGTCCCCATTTTCATTAGTTTGGTTGTTGCCTGGCACAGAGTTTATACTGTACTCTTTTCAATGTTTCTGTATTTCCTCTACTTCTTTCTGAATTAAACAACGAAACTTTAAAAAATAGTTATATTTTGAACAATTACCTTTTTGGGGGTCTCTTTGTACCTTGTGAATTTACAGAAAGTGGGCTAGTGTCAGACCCTTAACCTCTATCTTTTGAAAAAAAAGTCACCATTATTATATATTTGGCTTCAGCTCTTGTACTTTTCAGTGCACTTCCACTGACAACAGAAAAACCTAACCTGTCTCTTAAGACTGTATATATTTGCAAAAGAGCCAGAGTATGTAGTATTACTCAAAATATTTGTCAAATTTTGTATTCAGTAAAAACTCTGCAGATCCATTTAGGCTTTTAACTCTTTCATCCTTGAAGAAAGAGAATGTCTTCACAGTTGAAAAGACAGACAGATTTCAGGTCGCTCTTCTCCTTTCTCCTTTGATTTTTACAAAGAGAAAGCTAACACTGTTCTTCAAATAAAAAGAAGCCTGGATTGTTTCATACATAACTGTTTGCAATGCCTGCCAAAGACAACAATCTCTACAAAGAACTACACATGCCCAGTCACTCTGGTTTGTATGCTGTCCAAGAAAAGCAGAAACGGAGTCATCTTTAAAAGCCATTTTTAGAATAATGTGGGTAAACTAGGAGAATAAGGAACTATGTAAGGACGGTAGAGCTGGGCCTGTAATTGTGTAATGTTTATTTTATAGCACATAGCAGTTTATAAACTTACCACATCCTTGGGTGGAGACTCTGCTTCCTTCTTTATTTTTCTACCCATTCTAAAAACAAACAAACAAAAAAAAATAAAAGCAGACAAACAAACTCCCTTCTGTGTTTTAGGAACCAGTTTACCAGTGATTTAGGAAAGCTTGTAAGACAGACTGCCTTATTCATTTGACCCACCTAATCAGTCTGAAGATTTCTTTGACACAGTAATTTCTATACAGAAAGTAGTCCCTCTTTCAAACATTTGTACACGTGCAGTAAAATACATCTGTCAACAACATACCTAGCTAAAAAGGTCTGAGACATCACAGGCCTGAGTTATAATGTGGTAAAAATACATAGAATATCCCTTTCTGTAAATTAGCTTTATCTGCATCTATAAATCCTACACGAACTTGAAAGCCCTTTCAGGGTATTTCCCCATATTTGTCTATACATTCTATGTTGGCAAACATTCTATACAACTTCAGAATGTACAAATAAGTTCTACCTTGAAAACATGGTTCAAATACAATTTGAATTATCTTTTCATATTTCACAGGAGACAAAAATCAGGTCTGCAGGTATTAATAAACAGTTCTGCACAGTATAAATTTCACTGATTTAAAAACGTTACATTTATTTGCACAAAGTCCAACTCGTCTTTTTCTTTTTCTTTTACTTTTTTTTTGTATTAGCACATGTGCACATAACCAAGAAGACCTTCTCAGCTGTACCTCATAGCAGCTTCTGAAACATATGAATGTAATCCCTCATGTGGACCTAATTTCACGTGGCTTGCAAAACTTCAGCAGAGCCTTCCAGTTAAGGCACAGGCAAAAGTAAAGGGCAACATGAGCCACTAGCACTAGCTATGCATAGAACATAACCCAAGTTACACCAAACTGAAGTTTGTTTTAACACTGTGTAAAAGTGAAATGTGCACTGTTAATACCCCTTGTTAATTCCTTGGTTAGTTCTCAAAGGGAGACCACACATTCACCCTCAGCCAGGGTTTAGTGAGAGCCTCCCTCTGGTATAAGAGATTATTTTCTAGTGCAACATGAGTTGTAGTCTAGCTGGTTACAAAAGTCAAGGCTGTTCTTTGCTGTGACCAGAAAAAATCTGGAGCTCTTCCTGAATTTTCCAGGTACTGTTCCTCTACCAGCCTCTGCAAGTGACTTGTAACACATCACTAATGAAAGCAGTTGATAAGCACATCCTAAAAACAGATCTGAAATTTAAAACTTCATAGGCAGGTCACTAATTGCAGTTTTGAGAGGAAGATCCATACAACCAAAGATTTTTCAGCTCCAATCTGCTTTACCCTTGTGCATCTGTACATACACACATATGAACCACACACACGTGAATTAGGTGTGTCAGAAAGCACAGCTTTGGCCAGAGACAAATTCACTTACATAACGAAAAGCATAAAGACAAATTACTGACAGTATATTCAACAAGTGTGATGGACACACTACCTTCTGAATTATGCAGTCACTGTAGAAAGTAAGAATCATGCACATATACAAGAATCAGATTTAGACAGACATTCTGGGTTATTTAAACTGTGCTAAATCCTGGTTTGGAGATATGGATACTTATTTAGAACCATTCAGTTCAGCTCAGCTCATTTCAGATATAAATTAAGCTGCAGTCATAAAAGGCAATTTTAATTCTGAGTGAGTTTAATTAAGTTTAAACCAAATAATTTTAAAAGTTAATTGATGTAAAATTATTTATAATGTTATATAATTAATGTTCTCAGATTCAAATTATATATCTATTTCAAGACCAACTAGGGCTTTTAAAGGCAAATACTTCTTCACTCTGTATAAATGCATCCAACTTCTGAGCATATTTTTAAGAAACTTTGACATATTTCTAAGTGTTCAGAAATATTTGGTTCCTTAAAAATTTTTATTAAAAAAGCAGTGCAATCTGTAGCAACAAGTAGAGAGACCAGGTCAATTACTTTACTGTGGATTATGCCCCTCAGTCTGTTTCTTTGCTGCAGTTACAGCAGCAGCAGTTATAGATTTCAACATATTCTGCCATCAAATATTGGCAGAATTTATTATTTATTCCATAAATCCTTCTGTTTTCAGTGGTCATTCTCTGACTTGAGGGAATGATAGACATGGAATTTTTTGGCTTACTGATAATTAAAAATGTGTTTCGTGCATTGAACTGTAATTATCACAGACAATCAATGTGTACAGGTATTGAAAGGCTACTGACCCATAAAAGAGCTTCTTTATTCAAATCCCTCTCTCCAAGATAACTACAGGTTGTCTTTTTCACAGTAGATTTGCAGTATGCCTATCTTTGATTCTCAGTTTACCATTCTAAATATTTAGAATTTGGAAAACAATTGTATTAGGGCTTAAATTTTTATATCTATCAAATGCTGGCTTCCTGTCACCTGAAAAACTTATTTTGAAAATGAAAACTATTCACTAGTAATTACGTGTAATTAAATTAATTAATTCCTGGAGAAATTGGCTGCTCACGGCTTGGATGGGTTAACACTTTGCTGGGTATAAAACTGTCAGGATGGCCGGGCCCAGAGGGTGTCAGTGAATGGAATTACACCCAGCTGGTGGCCGGTCACCAGCACTGTTCCCCAGGGCTCGGTGTTGGGACCAGTTCTGTTTAATATCTTTATCAATGATCCAGATGGGGGGAGTGAGGGCACCCTCAGTCAGTTTGCAGACACACTGAGTTGGGTGGGCGTGCTGATCTGCTGGAGGGCAGGAAGGCTCTGCAGGGGGATCTGGACAGGCTGGATTGATCGGGAGAGGCCAGAGGTCTGAGGTTCAACAAGGCCAAGTGCCTGTGCCTGGTCCTGCCCTCGGGTCACGACAACCCCTGCAGCGCTACAGGCTGGGGACAGAGTGGCTGGAAAGATGCAAGTTGGAAAAGGACCTGGGGGTGCTGGTCAACAGCAGCTGAACGTGAGCCAATGAGTGCCCAGGTGGCCAAGAAGGCCAATTGCATCCTGGCCTGGATCAGCAACAGAGTGGCCAGCAGGACCAGGGCAGTGATCATCCCCCTGTATTCGGCACTGGTGAGGCCACACCTCAAATCCTGGGTCCAGTTCTGGGCTCCTCACCACATGAAAGAGAGAAGTGAAGAAATTGAGGTGCTAGAGTGAGTCCAGAGCAGGACAATAAAGCTTGTGAAGGCTCTGGAGCACAAGTTTGATGAGGAGGAGCTGAGGGGGTTCAGCCTGGAGGAGACTCAGGGGGACCTTACTGCTCTCTGCAACCACCTGAAAGGAGGGTGTACCGAAGTGGGGGTTGGTCTCTTCTTCCACATAACAAGCAATACGGCAGGAGGAAACGGCCTCAAGTTGTGCCAGATGGGTGGTTTAGATTGGATATTAGGAAATATTTCCTCACCAAAAGGGTTGTCAAGCACTGGAACAGTCTGCCCAGGGAAGTGCTTGAGTCACCAGTCCTGGACATATTTAAGACATGGTTCTTAGGGACCTGGCTTAGTGGTGGGCTTGGCAGTGTTAGGTTAACAGTTGGACTTGTTGGTCTTAAAGGTCTTTTCCAAACTAAACAATTCTATGTTTCTAAATCCTAAAGACAAAATAATATTCTCGCTCTCATATCCTCTACTTCATGTCCTGCACATTTCTAGAATCATAGGAGCATGCCTTTTCTACATATGTTTTTTGAGATTAAAGGGTTGATTGTTTTAAATCATGTAGAGCTAGAGGTAATAAAGTACTTTGACCTAACAGATGTAGCCAATACATAGCCAAGCAATCTATGAAGCTATCATTCTGTGCTACTTCCTGTCCTTCACCTGGAATTTATTGCTTCAGTGGTAGACAAACTAGCCTGCTTTACTTTCCTCTGACCCAGTTTTAGTGCAGTGGTGCAATCAGGTGTTGTCTCTCATGCAGCAGGACAGTCGTTATGTCTAACTAAATCCTCATTCCAAAACCACAGCCCCCAATGCTCTCCCTCAGCTCTGGCTATTCTTAGTGCCTTAGCTCAGTAGGCACTTCCCTGTTCCACTCTGAACTTCATTAGGACCTCCAGCTTTCCCACAGGACTAGAACCACTCCAGTGTGAGTATCCTAAGTTAAACCCATATCCGGAATCTGTGAGTAGTGTCCATTAAACTAAACTGAGCATCAGCACTAAAGTTAATCACTCTGCTTGATAATTGATGGAGATCTAGTCAACATATTCAATAGCTCTTAAGGCAGATTCATCCTAAAGGAGGTATCTAAAATGGAATAGCACCTCAAAAATAATTACTTTTTCCTTGGACCAAAATCAGAGTCTAGAGTTGTTAGCTCAGGTATTTACATTTACATTGACATCTAAGTTTGTGAGCTAAGTTTATTACCCCATTTCTCCACACGAATCCACATGCCAGGCTAGGTCTGGCAGACACTGTCATAGCAGACTGAACATTAGCAGAACCAGGCATACAACAAAACATAGCCACCTTGTCTTTTCTGAAATGGCTGCAGGAACAGGCACATCTCCAGTAAAATCTCTAAGACCAGAACATTATGCCTGTAAGTGGAAAATTATTTTGAGGAAGGTCACAACTGTGGATTTTTTGGTTCAAAGTGGAACTCTCTAACTTCTTGACTATTTTATCAGGAACTGGCATCTCTGCCATGTCAAATAAAATACCAAAAATTTATTTAGTTTTTGAAAGAGATGCAGCAGATGCCTGTTTAGAGGAGCACATTCCAAGTACAAGATCATAAGATAATGATGGCCCTGATCCCTATACTTATTTATTTTTACTGTCAAGCTTTAATGGGAATAGTTGCTTTTCTCAGTGTGAATAGTTTCTTAGATTGCAAATCTGAGATACCCACTTATTTCTAGTCACTACACCTTTTTTTTTTTAAACATGAGATGATGGCCAGCAAGTGAGCTTTAACAAAAAAAGAATCTATAAATCGTACTTTGAAATATGAGGAAAGTCTTCTGATTGTTTTTCTGTTTCAAATACTGAAGTCTTATAAATGCTTTCTTTACATTATTAGAGTCTTGTTGAATACACTTAAAGAACATAATATTTCCTGGTTTTAAATCAGACAATGCATTTAGAAAACACTATCTGTTCCATTTGCATCTTCTGTTTTCTAAAACTTTAAATAACAGATGCAATAATCTAGGACCCTGAACATACTGCAAGAGCTGAGATGAAGAACTGGAATAAGTCAAAGGCACAGCCAGCTGTGGAACTTACCTCTCAGTCAAGGAATCAAAGGTCTCTTCTGAGAGCAATTACCCCTGTGGAAAAGCAGTGCAAAGAGAAGGATTTAGAAACAGCTTCTAACCAGTGGTTTATTACATGATCCACTTTTCAAATTAACAGTCCAATGCTTTAAGGCAGTCTGAATCCATGTTACTACAACCTAGCCATGATTTTCAGTTTCTTACTGAAAATGATGCACAAGTGAGATTCTTTTTGCCTTACAGGTGATAATTACATAATGTCAATTTAGCTGAGCAAGTTTAAGTGAAGTCTGGCTGCTTATTTTTGTCTCACAGAAACTATTTTTTTCTTGTGATGACAGTGGAAATTGCCTAAAAATCGGTCATTATCATTGATTATTTCAATTGATTTTTGTATGGACATTCTCATACTGCTGCCTTCCAGTGCAATCAAAATAGAATTAGATCATCAGCAGACAATCTCACTCCATTCTTGAGTCCATAAACCAGTATATCCTCTGTATGACAGCTTAAATATCCTCCTCATCGTTCTCAGATAGCTTCAGCTTAATTACGAGAACAATGTGGAATAGTCTTGAAACTGCTTTCTTTCTCCCGAATTCTTCTTCCATCTTTTTTTCTGCCCACTCCTTAAATACAGATCAACAGGCTCCCCTTTCCCTGTGTTGTAATGACAGTGCAAGCATCAGCACACTATTAAAAAACTTGGCTTCATATAATAAGTTAAAAAGAGATAGCAGGTCCAATTTAATATTCAGTTCCTGCAGATATGGATATATGTGCCATATGAAAATAATACATTATATGAGAGATCAGTTAAGTCAAGGCCTTTGAATTTGCCCACTGTTTTATCTGTGTCCATGTGTACATTTGTCAAAAAAATTATGAGGAAGTTCCACTTGACTATGAGGAAGAGCTTCTTTACTTTGCAGGTGACCAAGCACTGGGACAGATTGCCCAGAGAGGGTGTGGGCTCTCCCTCACTGGAGAGATTCAAGAACCATCTGGATGCAATCCTGCGCCATGTGCTCTAGGATGGCCCTGCTTGAGCATGGAGGTTGGACCAGATGACCACTGTGGCCCCTTCCAACCTGATCCACTCTGTGATTCTGTGAATAAGAATAGTCTTCCACATGGCTGATCAGTATCCAGCCTCCAGAACGACAACAGGCAAATGTTTCTGATAAATGCATGAAACTAATCCCAAAAGTCACATTTCCTCCATCTGTTACAGGGTTTCTATTTCCCTAAAGTACCAAGGTTTAGATCTCCTAAAGTTTTTATGTTCTTCCTAACAATAGTAGCTATTTTTACTGTCCACATAAACCCCTAATCCTTTTACTCTTCATTCTTAGTCAGACATGCTACAGCACAGGTCCAATTGTCAAGTGTATTGTATAAGGAACTATTCCTTAGATTTAAAAATATGTAAATAGTTTAAATGTGTTATTCAATTCAACACAATAACCTTTCGTTCTTGTATTACAACTTTAGTTAACAGATGCCTTGACTTGATCTTTTTTACCTTCCTTTATAACTCACTGTACATTCTGATTCACCTCCTTTCTAAGCTGTCTTAACTATTTTTTTCCATATAGCTTTTCCAGACATGTATGTTTCCTGTCTCGGGGTCCCTCTGTGACTGTTAAACCTTTCTCAGATATGACATACCTAACCAGAAATACCATAATCAATTCTAGAACACTACTGACTTATTCGAGTGACATTGTAACTTTCAGGGTATTTATTTTTACCCAGTTTCCTCAGTGAAGATTTTCATTAAGTTATCCACATATGGTAAACAGTTCATTTTCTCAGTTGATCACAATTAATTTAGATTTACTACTGAAGAGTATATTGTTCCAAGTATTCCTGACAGGATAAATTATATTGCTTTCATCAACAATGAATTTTATTTGTCATGGTGTTACCACTTCACTCAACTGCAGAAGAGCTCTCAGAAGTTTCTACAAGTCTTCTTTAGTTGTAACAAAATTATTTTATCTCACCAAAAAATCTTCATTTCTCTATGTTATTGCTCATTTCCAAATTATAATGAAGATTTTAAATAACATCAGGCCTAGGATCTACCCTTGGAGAATCTAAGCGGTGACAAGCTGAATTGAGGAGATTTTTAGAAATTATGTGTGTGATTTCAAATGTCTGAGATGCATAGTGAAATCCTTCATCCCATGAGAAAGAAAAATTGACTTAATCTAAATCAAATGAGAGACAGTAGCTACACAACCATTATCTGAGCTATAATAGCAGGACACTTCCCATTCAGAAGGCAAAGATGGTCTGACCTAGGAAGAAATACTAGTAAAAAATTAAAGACACTCCTAAGATTTTAGCCAGCTGTGAAAATCTACAAGAAAATGAATGCCTTCTCCTGGCCATTTCACAGGGACACTGGTGGAAAGGGACATTCTGAACAACTGGACTTGTCCCTTTTCCCATCACAGCCACAGCATCATGTTAATCCCATCTATCACACTATAACTTAAAAACCTTAGATTTTTTTTTTTCCCCACCTCTCTCATTAAAAAGTTGTTCCACAAGCCAATCGCTAAGAGCATCAGGGACCTTTTTTTAATTTTTAATTTTCAGTCTACAGTTTACTATATACGTGTCATGTCTGGACATTTGTCAATTACTTTCTCTGCTGGTATGTATGAAAATACTATTTATAGTAACTATTTACATTATACAATATATATTTATTATATTCTATATATACTATATAGTATATTACATAAATTCCACATATATTTACATATATAGAATCAGTATACATTTAGAATCATAGAATGGCTTGGTTGGAAGGGCCCTTAAAGATTATCTCGTTCCAACCCTGCTGCCATGGGCAAGGACACCTTTGACTACACCAGGTTGCTCAAAACCCCATCCAACCAGCCCTTGAACGCTTCCAGTGATGGATCACAACTTCCCTGGCAACTTGTTCAAATGTCTCACCACCCTCTGAGTAACTATCTAACCTAAATCTAACCTTTCAGAGTTTAAAGCCAGTCCTCCTTGTCCTACATGCCCTTGTAAAAAGTTCCTCTCCAGCTCTTGTGTGGGCCCATTTTAGGTACTGGAAAGTGCTCTAAGATCTCCACTGAGCCTTCTCTTCTCCAGGCTGAAAACCACCAACTCTCTCAGCCTATCTGCATAGGACAGGTGCTCCAGTCCTCTGATCATGCCCTTCCTATATCTGAAGACAACAAACATATCCCCACTCAGTTTTCATTTTGTTAGCTTAAAGAATTCTAATTTCCTCCAAAAAATGATTCCTTATTTCCCACATAGACTCATAGAATATGCTGAGTTGGAAGGGACTCATCAGGATCGAGTCCAACTCCTGGCCCTGCACAGAACCTTCCCAAGAGTCACATCCTGTGCCTGAGAGCATTGTCTAAATGCTTCTTTGAACTCTGTCGGGCTTGGTGCTGTGACCACTTGGTGCCAGTGCCCAACCACCCTCTGGGTGAAGTAACTTTTCCTAATATCCAATCTAAATGTCCCTTGACACACCTTGAGGCCATTCCTTTAGGTCCTGTCACTGGTCACCACAGAGAAGAGATCAGTGCCCGATCCCTGTGAGGAAGCTGTAGACTCCAATGAAGTCTCCTCTTGGTCTCCTTCAGCATGAACAAGACAAGTGACCTCAGCTGCTCCTCATATGCCTTCCTCTCTAGACCCTTCACCATCCTCCTGGCCCTCCTTTGGATGCTCTCTAATAGTTTAATATCTTTCCTATATTATGGTGCCCAAAACTGCATGCAGGACTCGAGGTGAGGTGGCCTCAGTGCAGAGCAGAGCAGGACAATCCCCTCCCTTGCCCGGCTGGCCATGCTGTGCCTGATGCCCCCCAGGACACGGGTGGCCTTCCTGGCTGCCAGGGCACTGCTGACTCATGTTCAACTTGCCATCAACCAGGACCCCCAGGTCCCTTTGCTAGTCTGTGCATACATCCAGCGTTGTCCCATCCCTGACACTTGACCTTGCTAAATTTCATATGTCTGGTGATTGCCCAATCCTGTCATTAGCCCTGATCTTTCCACAGGGCCTCTTTTAATTTAAGTAACTACAGATATATGTATCTAAATTCAACCAGAATGTTTAAAGACTTATCTACATAAAAAGATGTTCAAAAAAGGGGCCTCGCAAACTTCCTGAAGACATACGCTGTTGACTGAAGCTTTCAGATTGCTTTAGAAAGAAAAATCATGTCCCAGCAGCATGTTATTCATTGAACAATCTTTTAATAAAAATTGTAAAACATTGTAATGATTATATCTAATAGTAAAATTTTATGGATTAGTCACGCTGTTAACAAATAAAAATCCTAAATGGAACACAAAAAGAATGTTTATCCCCATCTCTATTTTAATTCATAATATATATATACATAAAATTTTAATACATATAATGTTAAAATAGATTTTATATATATAATAGTCCCTGTCTATTGTAAGGATGCAAAACTGCAACCTTAATCAAAGGATTTCTCACACTGCACATACTGAAACCCTATGTTCTTTCCTGTCTTGGTACAAAAGTTTACCACTGCAAATATGTGGTTTTTACATGTACAAGCAAAAGAGCAAGAAGAGACGTGGCCATATGTCACCATCTGGCTAACTAAAGTATAGTTGAAGAGTATGAAGTATTTTTCAGAAAATGAAGTTATTTTAAACAGTATAAATAGGTTCTGAAAAATGGCTGTGATGCGACATAACGAAGGTAACAAAAGAGTTTCTCTTGTAAAGGGGACATTAAAAAAAAGACAGCAACCACGAAACATAAATACACACACACACATGAATTTTGAGTAAAGAACACCACAACATACGTAGAACCCCAGGAAATGAGATAAACTCTAAGTTTAGCCCTTACTTTTCCAAGACCTGGTAAGAATACAGGGATATGGAAACTGCTTCTATTAATAATTTCTTCTTCAAAGAAGTGCACTGGCTGTTTCCTTTTCTGAATTTTTGCATTAGAAAGATCATCCTTATAAGCGTTTTTTAAGTCAAGCTTTTGAAAACATGGATGACCTCTGCTGAACACAGCATCCCAGATGAAGCTTCTCCTGTCTTGTACAAAATTGTACTCATACTTCCTTTTCGACACGGGAAATGTCTCAGATGTGTTACCATCACGTTCATGATTTTTATGGTTATATCTGCAAGGGTAGCCCTATTGTTTAATTTTAACTGCTCATTTACTAGGCTTTATTATGTTAACAGTAAAAAAAAAAAAGACATTTGTTGCAGTTTAAGACAAATATGCAGGTAGCAGGTTTGCAAACATAAGCGGGGCAATGCATATATAAGCCCGTGTTGCCATTCATAGTGTTAGAGGAATATTAGATAATCAGAAAATGGTAACATGATAAAAATCGCAAAAATTAAAGGAAATTAGAAAAGGAAATGTTGCTTCCATCAATAAATGTGAAAGTGATCTTACTCACTGACAATGAACAATAGAAAGCAGATGTCCTTACCTTGCACAAGTATCAGACTATGTCATAGAGATGATCATTTCAGATTACCAAAGAGATTTTAAAAGAGCTCTGTACTACAGACGATGCTTCTCTAACAGCTGACCCATATTTTGCTCTGAAATTCCCATCTACAAAAGTTCAAAAACCTTTGAAATATTAATAAATTAGGTGAGGCTTTCCCCCTAATAGCCTAATCACCTGTTACTGTTCTTTCAGAGAAAACCTCTGTATCCAATTAGGTTTTTTTATTCTCATCTCTGATCCATAGAATTTTAGATTTCATACCTTTCATGTTACTGTCACACAAAAATTCCATGTCTCACCTGAAGTGAACTGGTTTTTTTCTTTTTCCATATTATCTATCTGGATTTTTAAATAAAATTCTT
This sequence comes from Rhagologus leucostigma, assembly GCA_013397725.1. Lineage (NCBI taxonomy): Eukaryota > Metazoa > Chordata > Aves > Passeriformes > Rhagologus > Rhagologus leucostigma. The sequence continues at coordinate 1,754,426 of VZTD01005670.1, read as the reverse complement.
TTTCCTGTAACATCTAAGTTTCCTTATGGCAGGTCCACTGGAGTTTCTTGCTTCCCAATTCACATCTAAAAATACTGGTACAGTTATTCTCTGCTGAATGCGTCCACCCATGTCTTATCCTACCCTTGCTGACACCAATTCCTGAATTCCCAGTTTCTAGTATGAAGTAGTGTCAGGAGCCCTTCCGTGAAGGATATTCTCTGTCTGGGTTTAAATCTTATTTATGTTCACACTGATACACTTCAGCTGTTATTAACCACAATTTTAATGAAAATCTTGCAATTGTCACTCCTTTTCTTAAAGGGGTAGATGCCCTTATCACGCAGACAGTAAGTTTTTAGTGGGCTTTTTGGTTGTGGTTAGAGGAAACTTCAATGTATGCCTTTAAAAATTACAGAACCTTAGAATAAACGGTTGGAAGGCGATCTTGAAGATCATCTAGTTCCAACCTCCCCTGCCGTGGGCAGGTGGCACTTCAACTAGACCAGGTTGCTCAGAGCCCCATCCAACCCGGCCTTAAACACCTCCAGGGATGAGGCATCCACAGCTTCCCGGGGTAACCTGTTCCAGTGCCTCACCACCCTCACAGTAAAGAATTTTTTCCCCAATATCTAGTCTAAACCTACTTTCTCTCAATTTGAACCCATTTCCCCCTATCCTGTCACTACTTGCCCTTGTAAATAGTCTTGTTCCATCCTTTCTGGTACCTGGAAGGATGATACTAATAAAATAAGAATTTAAAAAAAAAAAAAAAAATTCTGTTTAAACTTTAACTT
>VZTD01005670.1:1577105-1751516 GCA_013397725.1 Rhagologus leucostigma | reverse complement strand
GGAAAAAGGAATGAGTTATTCCTACAGACTAAAGGAAAAGGCTACATTCTCACTCAAAGACACAATTTCTGAAAATTAACAAACGTGTACAGTCTGTCTAAAAACTGCAAGTTGCTATGCTCACACTTTCCTTTTGTGATTTTTCTCGATCCCATTTCACTCTTATTTTGAGAGCATTCATGAAAAAAAATAGTTGAAGCCAACAGTTTTCAGGAGAAATGGATAAAACCTCTCCAGGAGGTAGAGCACGGCACAGGCAAACCTCTGTCAAAGCCCCGTGGGCAGAACATCAGCACAGAGGCACATCAGGGGCCCGAGGGGCAACCTCGTGTCTTCTGAGCTCTAGGCTGGTGATGGAGGAAGCCATGCCATGTGGAGAATTGTGCTAGTCTCAGAATAATAACTCATTCCAGTGTTCTCTTTTGCTAGCCAGGACTATTTTGGAAGGAATCCTAAGCTGAATTCTGAAATCAAATAACATTTTCTACTTGAAATGCAGCATAATTCCTATCAGTAGCTGCAGAAGTAACAGAAAATAGGCAAATACAATCAGTTTGGGGCCTCAAAGTGAGGTAGTAATAGGTAAAGAAATTACAGCTGCTGTTGTCTCTCTCCTGTGATTCCTTTTAATCACAAATATCATTGCTTTCTCCCCAGATTTCTTACAATGTTACACTGCAAGTCTAAATTGGTTCTGTTTTTATAAGCCGTATCACTCTGTTGAGATGATGGCAGAAACATGTCCTGGCCTGACACTATGACAAATGTATACCATCATAACAGAAGACCCAGTGGGTCGTTTTCAGCCATAGGCAAGCCATATGTGAAGGCATCTCATTCCACTTTTAACAACCTAACTCCTATACCAAATTTATGGAGATTTATAGTCATCTTCCTTGGAAAGCAACTGCGATGACAAGTCAAGAAGTATTTATACTTACTGGTACCTCTGGAGACAAAAGAAATCATGCTGAACTTTGTGACTGACTGACTTACCATAAAGCCTGGCCGATGGATGTCTTAGGTTTATAATGGTTAGTAGGGTCTCACCCTGGCAGGAAAGGAAGCAAAAAGCTTTTGGTAGAGGCAAGTCACCAGCTTCCCAAACGTCTTCATGGACTTTTCTCTAAACAGAGTCAGGCACCATAGTGAGGGGTAGGTGCTATACATGTAAGAGATTAATGTAAATAGTAAAGGCAACAATTTGGTTTTAACTCTGTGCTGAGTATGGCTGGGCTGCAGATAATTTTCTTCATAGCAGCTTGTATGTTGCCAAGTCGTAGGTTTGTGACGAAAACAGTGTTGATAATGCTATTGCTAAGCAGTGCTTGCACAATGTCAAGGCCATGTCTGCTTCTCATGCTGCCCTGCCAGGGCGTAGGCTGGGGGAGGGCAGGAGTTTGGGAAGGGAACACAGCTGGGAGAGCTGACCCTGACTGACCAAAGGGTTATTTTATGCCATATCACATCAGGCTCAGCAATAAAGCTTGAGGGTGGTCTGCCCAAGGTAGCTGTTGCTTGGGGACTGGCTGGGCACTTATCTGCTGGTGGAAGGTGCTAAGTGGTTGCCTTAGCAAATCTTTGAGGTTTTTAAAAACTTTTAACTTTTTCTTCATTTATTAATGAATCTTTGTCTTGAGCCATTTGTTGTTTTCTCACTTCTCGTTTTCTAATTCTGTCCCACGTCCTGCTGTGTGTGTGGAGACACACTGATCAAGCAGCCCACCGCTGCTTAGTTGCTGCTTGGGGTCTACTTATCCCAAACCCAAGGAAATCCATTACTGGAAAAGCTTGTCTTTTTCTTGTCATCAGTAATGGTAGTTCTTATTGCTATTTCAAGCATAATTCTGGCCAACTGCTAGCTGGTTAGATATTTTCCTTATTTCATATGAATGATCACATAAAAGGTATACGATGATGCGGAGTCCATGTGAAAGAAGAGGGACATGGTAATCAGGTGCATGTTCACCCTGTGTTTCAATACACTCACATGGAACAATGGGCTCAGCTGTCCTTGAAGACTAGAGCGTCTCCTACAGATAAGAAATGCACAGGTAGTCTCTAACTCATAGCCAGCACTTTTCACAAATTTTGTGAAGAGTGTGAATCTGTTTTGTGAAACAGACAGGAAGGAGGATGCACAACAGCAGATGATCAGGAGAATGTTGAGCCTGCAGAGACAGAATAAAGACTTTGTGTTTTTACTTTCATCTGTGTTTGCCATGAGAAATGGCAATCAATCACTGGGTGACAGACATATAATTGCAGCATTTTTACCTGTGTTTTGGCAAAATTATGCAAATATATCAAGAAAAATATTTTAAAATTTAATTTTGTGAAAATGGTTTGAAGGTGTCATTAAGCAGGAATGTAGTGTCATTAAGTAGAAAGTACTAATAAGGAAGCAAAGGGGGAGAACTAATGAGGAGAACAGCTACAAAATGTCATGAAAATTCACAACAGACAAATAGTCACAAATGACAGAATCCACAGAATCACAGAATATTCTGAGTTGGAAGGGATTCACAAGGATCATTGGGCCCAACTCTTGGCCCTGCACAAGACAGCCCCAAGAATAACAGCATGGGCCTGAGAGCATTGTCCAAACACTTCTTGAACTCAATATTTTATTGAAATACAATTTATTCTAATATTAAAAATATACAAACCAAAATAATACATATTGTATTAAAGATAGGAGATTATGAAATTAAAGGACTTTCTAGAGACTCAATACCTAATAAAGTGAAAAAGGACTTAATTAACTACAAGAGCTTCATTAACTACACATTTTAATGAAATTTTATGACTAAACTTTTGATAAAGCCACTATAGAATTTGTGTGCTGTCCTATGAAGGGACAGGGCCAATCAGTTTGATTAATTTAAATCTTCTGAAAAAAAAGAAAATCAAGTATGGATTAGAAACATATTTGAAAGAATATGGGGAGCAACATTTTAAAACATTTTAAATATTTAATTTCAAAAGGGATTTAAATGAATAAGCTACTGCCAAATCAAAGTACTTGTTGAATTTAAGTGTTGGAAATTTGCATGTGGAAGTGTTTGAAATTATCTTTCTGCTTTTACTGGAAGTGCCACTGGGGGAGTAATTTCTCATTTCCTGAAACATCAGAAGTAGAATTGCTATTTGCTGGATTGCGTGTATGAAATAATTCTTTTTTTCCATTAAAAAAAAATCAGTCATAATTTATGCTTTAAGAAATACCTGATGACATACAGTACAAACAGTCTTGTCATGTAACTTGTTTTATATCAGTCTCAAAAGACACTTAAAAGGAACTTTCCTTTTCTGACAAGAAGCAGCTGGCTTAAGGAGTGATGAATTTACAACCCATCATCTTGGCATTTCAGTTTTCTGTATTACTTCACACATTAAATTACTCAATATCAATGTAAATGGACCTCTTTCTCTAGGGGAAAAAAAAAAGGGAAATCAAAATGGAGAACAAGCCTTTCCTTCTTTTGACTTGGAAGTGAGATTTGTAAGTCTTCATGTTTCACAGGCACCCTGCCTGAACCAAGTGTATGCTGTGGGCGTACTGAAAAATGCTCCCCCAATGTTGTTCTATTCTTTTCTATAAAACAAAAAATTTAAATTCATGAATTATCACTTTTAGCAAATAGCATAGCACTACCATTTAGAAACTGATAACCAGCCACAGCTTGTACCTAGACCTCAGTGCTGGTCATGGTATGTCACATCAGTGTATGTGTATGTATGTGCTTAATAGCTTCAGAGACTCTCAGAAGAGGACAGGTGGTTCAGCAGTGAAACCTTTAAGCCAGGATTTGAGACCACGAAACTTTGTGTATAATCCTAAATAAACTGCATAAAACGAAACCAATTTACTTGTTAAACAGAAATTACCAAATACTTTAGTATTTCTATAGTTGAATTTCCGCCTATGAAACTGGGAACTTCTGAAGTTCTCATCATACATAGTGTTTTGAGATGAAATTCACTAAGGTCCTCAAAAATTGTTGCTGGAGCACATAAGCATTACAAAATCAAGAAGAGGATGCTTAAGTGGTACCTGGGAAATCAATAGGTGGCACACTTGTTTCTTGAGGGCATATGTATCCCAAGAAAATGAGATTGTGTTTTACAGCACCATGACTATCACATTTTTTGTTTTTAAAAAAGAGTAGGTTAGGAGTGACCACTGTCAGCTAACATAAATGAATATACACAAGTGTGGTTTTTATCTAAAGTGGTATTTGAAAACTGTCGATGTTATCAGAGATGTTAAAGGATGACTGCAAGGAATGACTGAAGGAAGGGAAGAAACTGAAGAAAGTTTTGCCCTTACATCTAACGCAGATCAGATAATTCTGCCTAAATATTTTCTCCTAGCAAATATATTTTAAACCTTATTTTCCCAAGACATAGGTCCTTTTAAAGGCTAAACTGAATCACTTCTCAGGGATACTGTTAAGTGTCATCCTGGACAGATTGTTTGATATCGGGTGTTCTCAGTGGCCACAATCTCCTGTGCTGACGAAGAAATACACGGATTGTATTTAAAAAACCCAAAGACTTCTCTTGCCCAAATTTCAATGTACAGTTTCATTCTTCAAAGATGAAATATTCTGTAGTGTCCTCAGGACAAATTTTGCTGCATTGTTTCCATTCTTGTAGCAGCACCGATCCTCTGAAGCCTTGCCAAAGGCTGTGTTTCTGCGAGGAATGACAACTCTGTTCTTACCATGCATTTGAAGGCTAGAGTCACAAAATATAGCAGACAGTTTAGTGAATATTTTTAAGTTGATTCAATACTGCAGCATTCCAAATGAAAATTATTATTTATCAAAGTCTTTGCTCTTTTAATTACAGATTTAGGATTCTCAGAATTTGAGGGTTTGGTCCCTTTCTTTTTTTCCCTATGTTTCTTTCAGATTTGTAGGGGAAATTGAGCGATTTTTTCACTTTTCTTCAGTTCCTCTTCATTGATCTACTCTGTAATTTACATAGCTCTCTCAGCTCAAAAAACAGTTCAGAGTACACAATTACAGTTGCATTTTCCTTTTTCTCACTGTGCAACTTTTAAAAACTTAAGGCAAAATATCCCTGCAGCTGACAGAAAAGAAATCCCCTATGTAGGGATTTTTTTAAATTTTGGAAAACAGAAAATAAGCAAACATTTTAAAGCTTGAGGTTATGCACATGAGTCATACAAATAAATTTTCCTGAGAAAGATACTAGTTTGGGTGAAAGTCCCGTTGTGTTGTTTTGGGTTTTTTAACTGGAGATTCTCTTTGTGTCTAGAAAATGGGTTCAGAAATGAGAAATTTTATCTCTTTATTTAAAATATTTTAAGCTGTCAGTCTACATATCACTTGTAATTATTATTTATTACGTTATTTACTTTTACGTGGGATACCCCTCTCAGTTGTCCTTTCTGATGTTAAGTTGTGAGAGTATTTCAATAGCCTGTTACTATTGCAAAAGGTCAGATACATGTATTTAAGGATATCTAAGTATTTTCAAGCTGCTTTCTTCCCCTTTCCCATCACAGGGGAATTTTTGTAGAATTCAGAGCATCTATTTGTTCCCACATCCTACAAATGCTTGTTTTGGAGTGCTTTTGCCAGACTCACACCAGACATGAGAATCCAGCATCTTGCTGTCCAACTCCTTAATGAGCCCATGGGTAACTTGGAAGGAGCCAGCACTGCTGTCTCTGAAGCCTGGTTGCAGTGCTAGGCCTTACTGTTAGAAAGGTGTAATTCACATTTTCAATTAGATCTAGATACAGATCTAGATCTATCAGCCAAGCTCTTATATTTTTGCTCCTAAAAATGCTAGACAAAGTGGAAGAGGAGCACAAAAAGCAAGATAAGCTGTGCTTTAGTCGGTGACCTTGAACTGCATGGAAACTTGTTTTTACTTGAAACTCTTGTTTTTACTTGAAGTTATTTTGAATTTCACACATTTCCCATGTTGATTACTATCCAGTTCTTGGTTTGGTATTATTTGTGTTGAAAATTACCTTGGCATATTGTCAGCCTACCAAAATGCTACCTATTTCTGGATGTTAAGAAATTGGTCATCAGCCCAGTCATTTTAGGCGTTTGTCAGGGTGCATTCAGGAGTTTTGGTAGGATTTTGGCACAGAATTGTTTCAGAGCTGTGTTTAGTTTAGGATATTGAATAAGATGCTAACTAACATTTCTTGCAACACAGCCCTCCTTTGTCTTCTGCTTTTCCTGTGTTCAATTAGGTATCATTGGATCTTGCACTCCCTTTGACTCTAGAAGAATTGCAGTTTTCGTACTTGCCCATTCCTAATTTCTGAGTAGATATGTACTAATGCACCTTTTGCTATGCTTAAATCAGAATAGGACTAAATGTGTGGTTTTGCAAAATCACTGTTGTCCAGAACAGCAACAGTTCGAGGTCAGTTGCCTTACATGGTTCATTTATAGAGCAGAGCAGAAAATTTTCAAGGAGCTTGGGAAGTCCAGACTTGAGGATATGGTTTCCAACGTGGAGAGTAATGGTATTGAAAAAGGCTTTTTGGGTATATAATTGTGTTTCGTTACCTTCCTTATCATTAGAGAGGCACACAAATGACTGTACATAGATGGAACAAGGTCTGTCTTTGTGGTACCCCAGGATCTTGATCTTTTCACCATTCAGATTCAGGAACTGTCTTGCAGAATTAAAGCAGGAGTGAGAAGGGGAAGGATGCAAGCCAGAGAGTTCATGGGGTTTAGTTCGTGGCACAAGACACATGAAGCTGAGCATACTCAAACCAGGGTACTCAGAAGCATTCCTCTTTTTTTGAGCATTTTTTATAAAGATGACTGGTTTGAAGATGTGCTGGATTTATGAGTATTTATTTTCTAGACTTTTATATCTGTACACCAGCACTGCTTTTCATTGCTTGCTGGTTTATCGTGGTAGTGTGTTAAACCTGAGGAAGTAGGAAAGAAGCTTGCTTTCTTGCAAAGGGAAATCAGCTTTTAAAAGCATTTACAAAATGATGGCCTGGTGTCTGCCTGCAGATTTTCTGGCATACTTTAAATTTGGCCTTCATAAAATTCTATTGGACGTCTTTTAGTCTACTGATACCAAAGTGTGTATTTAGTAGCTCACATAAAATTAGGCAAAGATTAATGTGATCATTTTTTTTCTTGTTCAGCCCAACTTTTGAGACATTTTTGTTCGCAGTAGGTGGTCATGAAGCCCATGCAGTTAAGCCATGGGTTAACTGTTTCCTTGTGACAGTTCCTCAGTTGCTATAGATTAGCAGAGCTGACTTCAGCAGAACCAGATCTATTTCCAGCAGCTCAGGATATGGTCTCTTGAGCTATATTACAATTAAACAAACTTGTTCAATTAGCAACAATTACTTTTGACAGTGAAAGGATAATAGAGGATTTTGCTTACAGGTGTCTCCCTTTGATCTTAGTCCATTGAACCGTTTAATGATTCTGTTTTGTTTGGTGCTGCAAGCTATCAACTAGACAAAAAAAATTAGTTCTATCATTTTCAAAGGCCTTTACCATTAAGTGTTCATGCCTAAATCTATTTGTGTGTGACTCAAGAGGCAGTAGCAGCAAGAAGAGCTGCAGTGAAAAACAGCAAAATGAGGAGATGTGAGGTGTGCAGAGGAGGCTGAAATAGATTGCTTGATGACAACAAAGCTCAGAGAAATAAATCAAAGAATGGTTTTGCTTGTTCTGTTGGATTTTCCTGTATTTGTGCAGGGTGCAGGGACATATGCTTAGGATTACAGCTAATGTGCCTTTCAAACAAGAAAAGTCATTCTCTGGGGTTTATATTTTCTGTTCTCAGAACTTGTGAATTCAATGTTGAAGTCATTAGCAATTTACAGGAGAATAAATCTCCCTTCAGGTCCCCCTGACTGGACCTAAAGAATCTAGATGCAATATTTCCCCCGGTGACAGCTTGATGCCAATCCTTATCTCTAGCTGCCTCAGCCTGGTTGCAATACTATACTAAAAAAAAGGCTGAGAGTAACATAGTTACTGAAGACCAACACAGACATACTGACGTTCTTTAGAACAAGTATTTAATATCTGGCAGACCTATAGATAGCTACAACTTTTTTTCATTTTCAGTAACACTTCATGCCCGTGTCTGTTGTCTTACTTCACTGTCACGAATACCAAATCTGTGCACATTAAGTCATAATGAATCATGCTTATTAGCAATTAGTATCTGATAAAATTACAAGTTTATTAGAAAATTGAAACCACTGGTAAGGATTTATATATTCATGTAAATTACATTTAGCATTATTCATAATATTCTGTTCTATCTTTCTCAGAATAATATGGAAACCCTATCACAATGATTAACTATATGTGTTTCTGTTATTATTCTGACAGGTTTATCAGAACAGCGTATTTCAGATTTCTGTAAATTATAATAAGATGTGACAGGCAGGCTAGATAAGAAAGGATAAACATCTTCGAGAAGGAAAATTGGAATAGTTATATATTGTATTTGGTAAGACAGAGATCTCACTGGAAAGAAAGATGAGGAAAAAACCATAACAATTTCAAGGCCATAGACAATTTTAACTACAGATGCTACTTATTTTTCCACTTGGCAATCATTTTATTAGATATGGCATAGGGAGATCAAATATAAATAGAAAACAGGAAGCTCTCTCACATTGCAGGCGACTGTAATGGGTATTGTAAACAAAACCTAGTCATTTTTATTTGTCCCTTTCATTGTGCTAATGAGACTCTTGCTTATAAAAGGGTTTCACTTGGCTGTTGAGCTTTCTGCCAGTTTAGAAATTGGCTAGTACTATACAGTTGTATTGTATGTTTTAGCACCTGTTGTTATGGTCATTACTCAGGGATAGTGACAATTGCCCTTTGGTCTTTTGTACATGTTGTTCTTTCCAGCCTCTCTATGGCTTATTGTTTTTCGGACTCTGAACCTGTCATCTTCTCAGCCTGAATAATTTTCTCGCTGTAGGACAGTTAGTGTCTCATCAGTCAAATACTTCACTCTGGAAGTGATTTATTCAAAGCTGTGGGGCTTTACAAAACTATCAAGATCACTTTCCTGAATGACACAAATGATACCATTACTAAATATAATACAGAGGGATTTATTGCACTGCCTGCTTCATAGTAAACTGCAAGTTCTGTGCATTGCATGGTATCAGATATCAGTGCTTTCAGTCCTATTTATTTCAGTACCTGTGAGAAGGCGGTGCAAGGCCAGGGGACAGAGCACTGAGTGATGGGCTAACATGCAGCTGGTAAACTGGGCTGCATCCAGAAAGCACCATCCCCTAGCAGGACCTCTGTGAGCAGAAGGCTCCATTAAGATGGGATGGGCTTGTGACAGCTTCATTCCTGCTCCATGATCTCATGCACCAAATCAAAGGATCTGTGTAAACGCTGAATACATATGTGTGTTGGATGCCCAGCTGCAAGAGAAGGCCAGGCAGGAGCCAACTGCGGGAGCCCTGCAAGCAGTGTGAAATACTTGGCAGGTCTGAAGTCTAAATTCAGTTATGTAATGGATGGGATTACCACAGACTAGCGTCTTGTACATTCACTCACATCTTTTGGATAAGAGATAGAAGGCTGTAACCATATTCTGCTTATTATGCCAGAAGCAACATACAGCAAGAAAATGAATACCATTGGATATTTTCAAGGAAGAGAGAATATGGTAATAATATCCCAAAAAAAGATAGAGATTGTTATAACAAGTCACCTAAATCCAGAAAAGAATCCTTTACTATAAGTAAAATGAGGGGTTACACTTCATGTCAGAATGCTTTTATGAAACTGGTCATAGCTGTCAAGTTCAATCTGTAATTAATATATTGTGCTGAATAATGATAATGTAGATGCATTTGGGGATATTTTGGTGAATTCAATATGCAAATATTTTGACCAATGTAGACAGTGTTATTTAATATTTTTCCTGTAGTTATATTCACAGAGTTATGCAGTTATTTATGGTCTAGGACCTTGTAGTTGTCTGGTGGATAAGACCGTCTATAGTTTTGATGAACACTACCTTCGTTTTTCGAAACACTAAGTTTGTAGTCTTCCTCCTGTACATTATTTTGAACTTTCCGATGAGGAATTTCAAGCAAAAGGATGACCAAAAATATAGGAAGTTAGCAATGCTCCCTTCGTTTGCAAAGAAAATCAAATCCACCTCTCAGTTCCAGTCAGTGGGTTTGAGCTCTGTTGACTGTGTAGTTTGAGGTCCAGCCACAAATGTTTCTAACTTCCCATTAGGCAGAGAGTTCAGTAAAATCCTAATTTATTAGTTGCATTACTAATCTTCCCTTACTGAAGCTGTTGTTCATCAGACCGCTTTGAAAATGATTTTGTTTTTCTGTATTTTTGTATCTGTCCTGAATTTATTTCTTCTCTTTTTATCTGGAATAATATAAACCCAACATCAGTTTTTAGACAGCTGATTGTCAGTCCGAAATGGGCAGAGGCAGTACAAAAGGAGATACCATTATTCGTAGTTTTTATCCTAAAGACATGTAACATACAGGGTTGTTGTCTAGTATGTAGTTCCACTTTCTCTAACAGCATTGTAGCCAGATAGTTGGAGACAAATATTCCATAACTTGCAGCTTGATATCCAGCTTGACTGATATAATTCTTTAAACTCATGGTCTAAAAATACTCCAAAAGAATGATAAGAGTCTAAGAAACAATCAAAATGTAGATCTTTCCAGGAAAATATAACCCATATTCGTATCACACATATCTATGGATTATAACTGATTACCAGGTTTGGCTGTTAGTTGGCAGAGCAGGTGATTTTGTCAAGGACAAAACTTGTAGGCCTGGAGAGGATTACAGGTTGTGCCAATAATGGCAGGGACTAGACTCACCAGCACTGAAAGCACTTTCCATTCCAGCATGCCAAGAACTGATACACCCAACATTTGAAACTGAATACCTGATGGCAATTTTTTGTTGTTGTTGTTCTATTGGATGTCTTACAATTTTATTTTAATAATTTCAGTGTATTTTGTAGAACTGTTTCCTTTGTTATTGTATTATTTTACAAGTTACGTACAAACTAGGACTAGGGCCTCCAATTTAGTTGCCTGTATTTGAAGGTGCTCCATATCTTTTCAGACATCCCAGAGGATCTCAGGAATCCTCAGGTAGCTGCCAAATGTAGTGTATGATTAGTTCTCTCTTCGTAGTGCCCAGATACATGGGTATGGCAGGTTTGCAAGAAACCAGAACATTTCAAAGAGATCACCAGGTGCCTGTGTACAAGTATGTGAATCAAACCTTTGTGATGGACTTTATTTTGCAGAATTGTGTATTTACATAGAGCACAACATCCCACAGTGTTCCCCAAAAATGCCATCATCAAAACTGATTAGTCTAAAGAACACTGGACTGAAAACAAACTTAGATTAATTAAGAGCCTTTGCAGTACTTTTACTGTTGTTGCCTAGACTCTTGTCAAGCATGTCTCATATCTGTGAGAGCTCATATACTTTGAAAAACTGCTGTAATTATTTATATTGTTATCTAGACTCATGTAATTATTTAATTGAATTTAATTTCTGACATACCATATTCTTCATACTCCCTAATCTTCTAATCTGTATCACATCATTTTAAAGAAAGATACTGACAAACACCGTGACCCTTCCAGTTACTCATCATCTGGCAGCTTCTTCAAAAAATCACAATAATTGAACTCTGTGCGGAAGAATGTGGAGGGCTGGAAGGCATTTATGCACCAGTTCAGAAGGACTGGTCACGGCCTACAATTTGCCATGCAGATCTGCCAGCAAAGGCAGATCCCAGTGGCAGAACCTGACAAATGGGCAAGCAAATCTCCTCTTCTGTGGGGGGAGATAAGCAATGCTGTGATGAGACACAAAAATGCAGTAACATCAGAATTGTGGCCGGGGAATAACCACTGTATCTTGTATATTTTCGGGGCGGGGAGGTGGGGGGAGTAGGAAGGAATATGTGTAACAGATGGCCTGAAAGCAGCAGTTTTGAATTAATCAGGATGCAGGATTATGAGGATCTAGATGACAGATTTAGTGTATAGATGCAGATATAGAAGCTAGATATGAGAAGTATTACTGTGGTAGGAGTAGCAACCCATGCACATAGGCTTAGAATTTAGTTGGAAAGGAGTATTGGAGGTCACCACATACAGCCTCTTTCTCAAAGCAAGGCTTTCAAGTTGCGGTGGGTAGTCCTGCCGAAGTCTGAGTCCGTTCAAGGATGGATTCCTGCTCTTTCTGGGCAACCTGTTCCTGTCCTTAAGTACTCTCACAGAGGAATTTTTTTCTGTATCGACCCAGAAGTCCCTTTATTGCAACCTGACTGTTGTCTTTTCCTTGTGCATCTCTGAGAAGAGTCTGGTTTCATCTATCCTGTAAACTCAGGCAGTTCAAAGCAGAAACTTTGGATTTCCAAAGGATTCCCACTTAATCATCTCTCCTCCAGACTGCTGAACAAACTGAGATACCTCAGCTTCTTCTTGTATATTGCATTTCTGGTCCCTTAAACATCCTGGTGTCTCTCTGCAGGACTTGGTCCAGCAGGTCCGTGTTATTCTTGTACTGGGGTTGCCAAAACTGGACATGAGTGTCGAATAGAGGGGCCCACTCCCTTCTGTCAGCCAGACGGCTGTGCTGCTGCTCGTGCAGCCCACTGTGGCATCAGCACTGCTGCTGCACTGACAGCCACAGCCAGGAAACAGGGAAGCTGCAGAGAAGTGGTCTTTGTAACTCTAGTTTCTGAGAACCATTAAAAAAACCCAGATCTCATTAAGGCCCTTTTATATCTATCATGATGTTGGATAACTCGTTTAAAAAGACAGCTGAGCATGACAGTCCTAGCATGGGTGAGTTGCCAAAATTGTATAAAGGAAACTGTAACTGCAGTGCTCAAGAATAATATGTGGTGGTTCATCAGTTGGTTTTTTTGCTAAAAAACCCTGAAGTTAGTGAATTCACTAAGGCGTACAATGCGAGGACATTGTGAAATCTGAGTGGTAAGAGAAAAGTTATACAAACCCAACAATAAAAGTGAATATATCCAGTGAATAAATAAAAAGCTGTATGTATTTTAAATCTGGTTTGTCTGAAGTCTAGTGTATGAAAATTCAGTAGATCCATCCATGACTAAAAAGAAACAAATATTTTGTTTTCATAAAGTTCTCCATAAAATTGTATAACAGAAATTTATCTGAAAATATTATGACTGAAGATTATTCTTTGTAACTTACAGGATATGAATGTAAAATATGTGAGTAGCACAGTATAACTAATGGTGTTTATTTTTACAGGATTCAGGCAAGAACCATGTATTAGGCTTGTTTTCCATTTACAGTGCTATTGTGAAATTTTTGAATGTCTCTTGAAAGGTGCTGAGGACCCTCAGTTTCCACTGTTGGACTTTGTCTTTAATTTCAATACATATTTTAAAGGACTATGTGAGCTCTTAAGATGCTTAGTATATTGAAATAAACATGTCTTAAAATATTATTCTTTTTCAATACAAAAGAGATGGTGCAGATCCCTGATGTAACTTAATCTAAAGCAGCCTTGGTCTTTGTCTGTAGTTCTGTCATAATTTATTTTCTTTTGACCATTGATTCTGTTGCAGACTGAAATGACAAGGCAGAAGTCAGAGGTGTGTGGAAACCTTCATTTCCACTTTTTAAATCCTGACCAATAATACTTGGTTGAATCTTTCTTGTTTCCTTTTGACTTGGGCTTTGCATCAGATTAATTTTAGGCTCCATCATGATTTTCTCCTTAGTTTAGTATTTGCAATCTACAACAGCAGAAGTTGCTGTGCTGCTAGATGATGACCTTCTGATTCTGTGAGGTGCATTAGTAGCAGCTCTGGAAGTATACGGCTCTGATTTTTTTTTTTTCAGTTGTTTTAGTTCTGATTAATGCCAGCATGAAATCAGACCAGCAGAATTATGGTGGATTTGAGTTCACTTATGTGTTTATTTATATTTCAGTGATTCTGCTTTTAATTCTAGGTGATATACAGAGCTAAAAAAAAACCACGCAAAATTTAATCTGATATACAGTACTTTGATAAAGTAAAACTGCATTTGCAGGATTTATATAAACCACTATTAAAAGCTGCATGATGAAATTTTAGTCTTAACTAAGCAGACATATGAAAACCAACAGTCCTCAACCTATTTCAGGGTCTCTATGATGACAGGTCTCTCACCTCTCTCTACTTGCTGTCAGTAGTGCCATAGAGTTAAAGCAACAGAGAGATGAGCATAAGTGTTCAGGTGTAAAAGTTGTGATAGAACTGCATATATTTTTTCACATGTCTAAAATACCTGCCCACTGGTTGGCATGACAGAGGCTACTGTCTAATGGCAAAGAGCTCTCTGCTACGTCCATATTAGCGAGTTATTTGGTGCAATAAAAGGAAGAGTTATTGAGTTGAATAATTCAGAGGACTGCACATAATGTAAATGTGCAGAGGTTTTACTCTGCAGCAGTTTTTAAGTTGGACTCCCAAACCCCCACAATCATCATGACCACACATGCAGTCTGAAACTCTCTGAGGCTGTGTTTAAGTTAGCAGATAGTGTGCTGCAAGAAGAGCAGGCCTGCAGGGGGAAGTAGCTGGTGCTGAGGACCACACTCTATGTGTTTCAGAGAGCGTATTTCAAATTGGATCTCATCTGATCGTATACACTGAATGTCCATTAGTAGGTGCAGTGCTCTAGATGAAACTGAGGTAGATTTTCTAGTTTAGTTTCACCTACAAGGAATCCAGTTCAGGCTCTCTGAGACCCCTCCGCAGTGCAAATCAAAGAGTGGGGCAGCCAGGAGATCTGTTTCAAACACACTCTTGTGATGGAACTGACTCACTGCAAAGTTGCTGTGCTCTGGAGCAGCAAGCACTGTTACAGGCTCATGTGTCCCCAGCAGGGCTGAAGTGAAACTGGTGGCCATATGAAGCACCACCATCAGGTCAGACATCCCTGAAAGGAAACCCAGTTAGTGTAAACACTGTTCTGTAGACTGCACCAGTGTGCGGTAATTGCATTGCCTCAAAACACAGCACTAATAGAGATGCAGTTGTAGCCTGGATTTTGTGGCAGAACATTCAGTTCTTCTTGGAATCTAAAACTGAACTGAAACAGACCAAGCCTCTGCACTGGGACTTGGGAGGCAGGGATGGGAAGGATTTCTGAAGATGGGATCGATAATTAATCTGTGTGCAGACGTGAAAATCCAGTGCCTTGACACAGCCCTAGGCATTTAATGAGATTGTACACCATTAATTTTTCCCTCTGTAGCATAACACTGCTGGAAGAACTTCCTGGGTTTCTGAGCCACTTCTAGCCTGAAAGAACAGGGGCAGTGCCTCCTGGAAGCAAGGCAGTGCTTCATTCCAGAATTTTGGGTATAGGGGTTCTTTTTCTTGTTTAGTTGCTTGGTTGCTTCTGTTGCTACTCTTGGTTTTTGGTTTTGGGTTGTTTTCTTTCTACAACACAGTTTCCATTAGGTAAAGATTCAATATGAAAGTTCTTCAGCTCGTGCTGGGAGAAGGTCACAGATGTGTAATGGCCTACAGCTGAAGTCTAAACATGTGACTTTGAGTTTAAGGAGTATTATAGCTGTTATTAAGAAGGCAGAAGTCTTTAATCACAAATTCTTTTTCTTAGATAGCCTGAAAAGGTCTTATTATAAACCAAACTCACTTTAGCTTTTTTTAAAAGTATTCATCTGTCATTCTTTACAGATCGTAGTTTGTTCCAACAAAAAATAACTGGTCCCCAGAACAATTATAAGTGAATAAGCAGAGTATTCACCTCACAAGCAGAATAAAGACTTTTTATGGATCTAGACCAAATATTAAAATTTAATGCATTATCCTTTTTAGCTAAGAAATGTCGTAGGTAAATTAGAATGTGTTCATGTTCTATGCCTTGTACGAGATACTAGGAAAATCCAGTAGAAAACTATTTATAATTATAGAAAGCAATAAGCAGAGACAACTGTTGTAGTGTCAGTAACGATTAGTAAGTCATTTTAATTTTTTCTAATTGCATTTTCTTGACTTCCAGATAGTTTTTCGGAGCTTAATCTTCAAATACTACGAAAATCATTCATCAGATCGTATTCCCAGTGATTCCACTGAAACCAATCCAGACAAACATACTTTTATTTAACTTTGAAAATTTCTGAAGACTATTTCCACACTAAATTAGCAGTCATTAAGAACTGTTTTAAAAATACATTGATTTTTGATCCATGCTGCTATTCAGGAACTCTTTATTTTACAAACTTGCACGACAAAACTTAAGAATGGTTTTCAAAAACGCTGTAGCTCAAACAAGATGTTTTTAATAGTTAATGCTATCTCTTGAAGTATTTTGTTTTGTTTGATATGAATGTACACACCTGCCCTAATGTTTGCTGTGTAATAATTCTGTTTTCTTCTTTAGTAGCATAGATGTGACCCATTAACCTAAAGTCATTAGACCTCATTCACTCTGTTAGAAATGGAGCAAGTAATTTGTGAACAAGTACTAATTTGAGACAAGAGTATGCATAGAAGTGCTAAAGCCAGAAACTAAAGCTCTCCAAAACCATAATCATATAGACACCTGATTTGCTTACATACAGGGCCTTATAAAATGTTTTTTATAGAGATCCTGGTGTTTTTCCTGTGTAAATTAATGGCAACATATCTGTTGATTTATGGAATTTCAGGATTAGAGCTAAGTACTAAGGTAATTATAAGAAAAACATGTAGGCTTACAGTAAAACAAAGAAAATTCTAATCTGTTGATTGATACATTGTGGCAAGTGTTTAACCAGCTTGCTTATTAATGGCTGTCAGCTAATAAACACCACTTTAATTAGTTTAATCAAGTACCTTATTCAGAGTAGCGTTAGCCGAAATTGTAAAGTGCTGTGCAAGCTGAATATGACAGAGCTCTCTCGGATACCCAGAGTGTGAGTGAAGTCAGGCCAAGCAAATCTCTGAAGTGTTACCCCTCACTCTTCACCCTCTCAGAGAATTGAACCTGGTACAACTTACTTTTTTGCCGATTAACTTCTTAATAGAAAAAAGTCCACATCTGTATAGAGTCTGTCTTTTTGGAGAGGCAGACGTGCTTCATGTACCAGTGCGCTAAGGAATGATCAGCTTTTGTACTTGCAAACAGCTTTTGTACAATAGAAACGGTGCTTACGTGCATACTCAGCAGCGGGCAGTATGTAGGTAGGGCAAATATTTGCAGGGGGGCTACAGGAGAGATGGGAGTGCGTGTGCTGTGCATGCTGGCCTAATGGTGCAGGAAGCAAGGAAGGAGGGATAATCTGCACTTGAAACAATGTGACAGAGACAAAAGAGAACAACGTTTGGGATCACTAGAGTAGGATGAATTTCAGAAGCTTTTATCTTTGATGAAATGTTGCTTTAATTGTTTCTCTTTGAAATGTGTCTCATTTCTGATGGCTGTTTGTGTGGAGTAGTAGCAATGTTCAGTGCTTAATGCATTGGATGGAGTGATCTGGGATTTATCTGTCTCTGGTTCCCTGTGTGACCTCCAGCTAATCGTTTCCTTTCCCTGTCTCAGTTTCCTTATCTGTAAAGTGGAGTTAATAATCCTTTCTATCACCCAGTGCGTAGTGAAGTTAGACAATTCAATTAATAGTTGTAAAACTAATTTAGCTGCTGGGGCAGAAAGTGATAAAAAACTGTAAGGAATTATTCATAAATGTGGTAAGCTATCACTGTCCAAATCTGAGGAACAAATGTTCTGCTTCATATTTTTCCTAAATTCTGCCAGCTTACTTGCATCACTATTTGTCTTTCTCTTTATTTAACATATTTGTATTAATGTAAGCAAAATCTTTTCATATGGAGTATTGTATTAGCTAACTGCTAATAATCAAACACGATTAAAGGTATGGGCCATATTCTCCCTCAGTAGAACACTAGTGATTTTAAGTTTGAAGTTGAGACCCACTGAGCTATTGGTGAATTTGGCTTAGTCTTTGGTGTGGTTTTATTTATGTTTTTCAGCCAAATAAAATATTATCAGACTATGGACTACAGTGTTTCGCACTGGTACTAATTTATTATATTTTGATTTTCAATTGTAATAACCATACATCCTGAAGACTGTCAGAGATATTCATATAGTTTAAAGCTTTCTGTTTGCTAGCTAGCTATACAGGCTTCCACAGAAGTAGACAAAGATCCATTGTGTCCTTAGATTATTGTTTCTTTACATGCAATTGTGTGCATAGGAGGAAGGCTAAAAGCAAGTACAGTATTCTGTTAGCTGCCTGGCTTCGATATGCAGGTTGAAATAAAGAGCAATAAGGGGTATACTCATGGAAATCCTGTTGAAATCATAAGGCTTTACAAAAAGATTAAGATATTGCAGGGACGTGAGGGATGAGAACATAGAACCACAGAATCACAGAACCACAGAATATGCTGAGTTGGAAGAGACCCATTAGGATCATTGAGTCCAACTCCTGGCCCTGCACAAGGCACTCCAAGAATCACACCATGTGCCTGACAGCACTGTCCAAACACTTCTTGAACTCTCTCAGGCTTGGTGGTGTGACCACTTCCCGGGGAGCCTGTTCCAGTGCTCAACCACCCTCTGAGGGAAAAACTTTTCCTGATATTCAATCTAAACCTGCCCTGACTCAGCTTCAGGCCACTCCCTCAGGTCCAGTCACGGGTCACAAGAGCGAAGGGACCAGTGTCTGCCCCTCCTCTTCTCCTTGAGAGGATGTTGGACCACAATGAGGTCTCCTCTCAGTCTCCTCTTCTCCAGGCTTAACAGACCAAGTGACTTCAGTCACTCCTCATAAGGTTTGCCCTACAGACCCTTCACCATCACCCTCCTTTGGACACTCTCTGATAGCTTTATATTGTGGTGCCCAAAACTGCACATGCTAGAAAAAGCTCTTCAAAATGCTGGGAGAACTGACTGCAAAATTTGTGATGAAAACCGTTATTGAAACTCTCCCCCTCCAACCAAAAAATGTATCAGTTATTATCTATGATACTTTTCCCAAATATGCTGCTTCGTGACATCAGCATAAATACCAGCATTCTGTGTCCATGTCTATATTTCTGGTCTACACTGGCAGTACATGAAGTGTCTCCTGATGGAGATGAGGCTTGCTGGATCTGCTCCTCCTTGGTTTCAAGGCTGATTTGATATTAGCCCCAGGCTCAGCAGATGACACTTTGTAGGAATACAGTTAGGTGTACTCTGTCATGCATGAAACATCAACTGAAGCGGCCAGGACACAAAACTGCTATGACCAGATCTAAGACTTGCGTGTGCCCCCCACGTTACAAGCTGAAGGATGAGCTTGAGGCAAGAGCTTGAAGTCCCCAGTGAACGAGACTTGGATCATTCCTGAGCTTTGAGTGACTAGGGCAGAAAGAGCAAAGATCACGGGGATGGCAGGGAAAGTCAAGCTGTTGCATACATCCAACACTTACAGTGTTAAGAGAAGGAAGTAGGGTAATATGTGTTCCTAGTATGGTAGTACAATGTTGGTTTTGTCTATAGCAATGGTAAATGTGTAAACAATGTTTCAAATACCTAATTCATTGTGCTATGAGTGTTGTGCCCTATAGGTCAGCGGATGACTGTGAGGCAGGGCAGAGAGCAGCACAGTTGTCACAGTCAGCTGATACTTTTTGTTACAGATTTTTCCTCCTGTTACTTGTAGCTTTGCTCATCCCCAGTAATTTGGACTAAAAAGGTCCATCTTGCACAGAAAAAAATATTCAGACAGTCAATTTTCCCTTCTTGTAAGATTTTTTAGTTCTTATAAAATCATAGCTTGCTCATGCTCAGTAGAGAAATTTACATTTTGAAACTAAAAAATGTGCAAATTCCACTTTCCTTGGGGTACTCACATGTCTGAGAGCTCCCAGGATTGCCAAGACTTCACAAGAGCATCTTTGCAACCTGAGGACTCAGGGGCAAAGCTGAACTTTCTTTATGATGAGCTATAGTTTGGAAGAGGTGAAGCTGAACTTGAAGCTGATCCTGTCCTATGTGCAACCCATTGATACACAGTAAGTAACGAAACATGTAATTCTGGGTTAAGAAGTACTGAGAGCTGAGAGTATTTTACTAGGGAACAGCAAGCTTGCCCTGTGCTTGTACGATTTCTCAGGCATGTATCCCAGCAGTGGACAAAGATAATGAGACAGAAAAGCACAGTGCAATAGGAAAGTATGAACCAAAAAAACCCAACAGAATAACCGAGAGGCAAGTGAGAGACTGGCAGTCTAAACCATTACAAATGTGGTGCAAATATGCCTGCAAATGTTTTTTCTTTAATTAAATAAATATTCATGGCAAAACAGTATATTCAGAAAATCTCCACTCAGTCCTATAAACAACATTCCAAGTCAGGAGGACTTCTGAGCCTCTTCTCTCTACTCAAGGACTTCTTCCTCTCAGGTTATATCTGGTTAGTTGAGGCAGCTACTGCACCTTTGAGACAGACCTAGATACAAGAAGAGTGAGGGTGGCTACATAAAAGCAGCTGCATTCCAGTATAATCATGCAAATTGGGTTGGGGTGATGCCCTAAGAATTCGGTACCAGTACAGACTATTCCATACAATGCCTATATGACCCAAAATACCGACTAAACTATACGTTTTCCAAAATGCTGTGAGGTTTGGGGGATTTTTCACCCTTGAAAAAACACTCTAGATAACACTCTAGTTACCCATCTAGAGAGGCGCGTGATCACCCACTGAAGTATAAAAATAAAGTGCACATTTTCAAAGTCATAAAATGGAAGCATTTGGAACAGAAGTAATTAAAAAGACAGCCAGTACACTTCCTGTGAGGAAATTAACTTTTCTTGGTTGTATCACTGACCTGTCCTTACTGTTCCCTGTAATAGGAACCAAATGCCAGATGCCTAATAGTGTTACTCTTGCTAGGTTGCCTCATCAGAAACAAATCTTTCGTGTTGTTCGGTTTGGTTTGGTTTTTTTAAGCAGGCTGATCTTTCTTCATAGCCAGAACTGACAGTTTCCAGTGTCTCTTTTATAGCTGATATACAGGTAGGGCTCTGGGAGAGCTTCATCTCTAACTTTGGATGGCAGCAGCAAGAGGTGTCTGTCAGACCAAGTCATCCTAACCTCCTTTCCTATTCCACTGAGAGGAAACAGAAATTTTCCAAGCATGGTCCAGCTGTCCTGCTATAGTGATCATTGGATCTTTAGTGCTTAGAAAGGAGCCCAGATGACTAGTTCAGATGAAGAAGTCTTCTGAGTTGAAAAGAACACCCTCTTTTGAAATTAAAACATCCCTGTCCTTTGCTATTCTATAGTTTTTAGTATCAATGTCCTTCTAAGCATAAAAGCAAAGCTTTTAGAGAACTACAACCTCTCAAACTGAAAAGGGAAGGAGAGCGGAGGGGAGAGGAAATGGGAAGGGGAGGGGAAATGGGAAGAGAAGGAAGGTGAAATGGGAAGGGGATGGAAAATGGGGAGAGGAGGGGAAATAAGGAAGGGAAGGGAAGGGAAGGGAAGGGAAGGGAAGGGAAGGGAAGGGAAAACAGGTTTCTTTGACTTATTAAAAGCAATTGCATTTCTTTAGAAAATTGTAATAGTAAGGAATATATTTAGCTTCCAACACTTCCAGAGGAAAAAAGAAAATAGATACACCTGAATAAACATATTAAAGAGAATAGATGTAACCTCTTGCAATGTTGACGTTAGCCATGCTATAACAAGAGAAAGAATGAGTGACAGCAACTCATTATGGTGACATGCCTTAATTTTCCAGATCCAGACATTCTTAAAATAATACTTGCAGAGTAAGTACTAGATGAACTCAGAACACTATCAGAAAAATTATATGAAATTATGTATTTCAATATATGAAATATAAAGTATTATATGCTTCCCTGAGCATTTATTTTCTATATCCAAAAAAAGGTAATAATGCAGGATAATTGGCATCATTTTCTGAATATAATGGAAACTCTGAAATGGCTTCAAAAATTTATTAAATGAGTGCTTAAATAATTGCTTTGACAAGTAAAGAAAAAAGTTAAACTTCCTTTTTTGGTATTTCTCTTTGGTACAGTTACCTTTTCCATTTCAACCAATGTCTTGAAAGTGGCAATTCACTGCAATAATCTAATCTCAAGATAGCACAATTAAATCTGGGATCAGAAAAACTACTGAGCTTTATTATAAGCTATTAAAAATGTCAGTGATGTGAAGAATAAGATATTATGTTCTGTAAGAAACAAATGGTGAGCCCAGGTGTACAAACTTAACAATGATTTGGCATGAATTTTCCTTTACATTTTTTGTTTTTGTGATATTCATTATCCAACCAAGATTTAAAGAGACCACAAAAATATTTAGAATCATCAAAATTTCACAGCAATTTGTGACATAAATGTAAGTTGAAGATGTGCTTCAGATGCTTGGGTTTTATCTCAGCTATCATCACTTGATTATTCAGGTTCATTAGTTAGTCAAATTACAGAAATGTCATTGAAGTCACCTTGTAAATGTCAAGCTGAATGTCAGCTGATAGCTGAAATGGTGACATTACTGAAACGCTTCATGAGGGTACTTTTTGTCACAATAAAAATGTTTTCTGTCCACTGAGACAGCTGTGACTCAATGGTACCTAATCTTACATGTACAGAAGAACAGCAAGGATGGTTTCTACTTTCAAAGGCTGCAGGGGAAACAAATTCATGAACCTCAGTATGAAAATCTATTGTAGAACCTCTTCAACATTTCAAGTTGCACACTTCAAAATAATTAATTTGTACGTTATTTAATATTATGTTGGTGACTTTTGATGAAATTAAATCAATAGGTTTATGTTCCAACCTCAACATTTCTTTTTATATATTAGTGCAACCCCTAATTTGGGGATGAGGGGGTTAATTCCACCCTATTTATCTAATTGTCTACCCATGCTGAAACAAGCAGAGCAGCAGCACTGCACTTGACTGTAAAGTGGTGGAGTTCTTGATTCTGCTGGCACACTGGAAGGCTTTTGGGCCATTGTGTAAATTACAATATAATGCAATACCCTAGAAGAAATAATTACACCCAGCCTCTGTGAGCCAGGAATCGCACACAAAAAATTTGAGCCTTTTAAATTGGTTACATATAATATATGAAATGCAGTTCTTCCAAAGCTAGTGGAACCAGGGGTAGCATTATGATTATGACTCTCTTAAAAAATTTTTCCATTTGAAAACTGGGGTCAGACCTGAACAGAACAAAAGGACGAAGTATGATTTGAATGCTAGAGACTGGTGTGCAGGATAATATGAAGGGAAAAACACAGTTAGCATACGAGTAACTGCTCAGTGCCTTTGCATGTCCTGAGTATCTGCTCTGTAAGCTGCCCTCTCAATAGCAGTTTATACATTACGAGTATGACAGGTAATACTGAATCATTCCCTGGTTTTTTTCCAAATCTTTAGAAAGGGTAAGAAATAATATTACTCTCTGTGTGGTGCGGGAAGGTGGTCTTTGTGGTTCTTTTTACCATTTCTTTAAAATAAAATGTGAAAAAGCTACTTTGCTTTGTTATGGCTAAGTCAGATTCTGATTAGTTATATACCAATATGGTTCTCATGTCTTTTGAGTATCTTTTTTAATGGGTTTGTTGGCAGCACTGTAGCAGGTTCCTATATTGCAAAAGATGAAGGATATATTCTCATTAATTTAGTGATATTGAGTTGCAGCTTATTTAGCCATTAGCAGTCCTTGAATTTAAAAGTGTTATTTGGAGAATGAGGTGTCCAAATTTGGCCGTTTGCAAAGGACGGATGCATCCAAGCCTCTGAAAGTGCAAAAAAGCAGCAATGTTTCAAACAGTACAAATGGGACACAGAAGCAATGTACCACACTGGCCTCTGAAACCAAAACTGCATTATCATCATGGTGTGCATGATATGTCTAAGATGCCAGTAATTTCAAAAGGTTGAAACTTCCACACAGTAACAACATTTTAGTTACATGTGGTTCTCAAAATTAGTGAAATTACAGTGAAATATGTCTAAATTTCTGTTCCTAAGACAAAGGAGTGGAAGAAACAGAACTTTGCACATCATAGGAAGGGTGCTCTCAAGCAAATTTCAGGTTATTCTATTTCATTCTCACAGATGCTGAGCAATTAATCCACACCTTTAATCACAGTTTAATCAAAAAGATACAGAAATAGAGAAATACAGTGCCTGTAGAGAAACAGAAGGGTCTCAAAAAAAATTATTGACTCTCTCTGCATATCCAGTGGCAAACAGAAAACCTCTACGTTGAATATATGTTTACTGAAAGGGAACATACTCCTAAAGGTGGTGTTTTAGAGGTGTAGTGCTGATGAGATGGCTCCTGGCTATTATGGCCAAAACACACCTTGGAGCATGCCTAAGGCTGTGATTTCCTGATAAATTAACCCTGCCTGCCTCCTCACCTCTCTCTTATGCTGGTGTTGGTGCTCATCTGACCCACAGTGTACCAGTTCCAGGACTTAAACGAGTAGAAAAAATGCTGGTTTTGTGAACTGGATCTCCTCAGTTTGAACCATGCAGCAGTGGTAGCACAAGGCAGGGAAGGGGGAACAGGGTGGGAGGGGTGAAGGATGAAGAGTTGCTAGATTGTGATGGAACTGCAGCATAAGGGAACGTTTAGACAAAAGATTAATTAGTGACATGTTTTATACTTGTTAAGGTTAGAAGGGACCTCTGGAGGTCATCTGGTCTTACCCCTCTGCTCAAGCAGGGACACCAACAGACAGTTGCCCAAGAACATGTCCAGAAGGCTTCTGAATATTTCCAAAAGGGAAGTTCTTCTGTAATTATGGTAAGAATAATTTTTTTTAGTCCATATTAAGTTTTCTAGGAGTAAAGTGGATTCACGTGAAGCTGACAGATAGACAGTATGTTGCTCCCCTGAAAGGAATGAGTAGAGGGCCAAGTGGTTTTATGATAAATGTTTTGAATATCTGCAGAAATTTTCAGATTTGGGACTCACAGAAGTTGAGCTTCTCCTCACATGGAAATGTTCCAAGAATTGAGTAGTCCAATTTTAGCTCAGGAAAACTGTTACCAAGGATCTAGATTCTAATCCAGACAATAGCGCTTTGGAACCCCAAATCAAGACTTTCTCTAACATCAGCAATTTTCCCTGTAGGTACGATTAGACCTGCTGCTGGTTTGGGAGAAATCAAGCGTAAGGGGCTGAGCTTGCAACATGACATCCCTCCTAGGAGCAGGGTCAGTGTCGGTGTTGGCGTCCCCAGATGGCAATGAAGTGAGCGTCCTGTACAGAAAAAGGGAGAGCATCAGAGAGGTTTTTTAAAATGGTCTTTAAAGGTTGTGTGTCATCCAGATAGACATGCAAAACAGATTCCAGCCTGAGAGGGGAAAACTTGACAGATTTTAACAAAGCAGACCAAGCCATAGGTTACAGACTGTTTAAGATGATTGTGTTGAACAGTTGTCCGTCATACCTGAAATGCATTGGCTGAAATTCAGAGATCTCAGGAAATTAAGAATTTGAATCATGTAAATCATCTCCTAAACAAGACAACTTTTTAGAAAGTGGCTAAAAGGGTTGAGGATTAAAATGCATTAGTAAACCTAATTTGGATCAGGTCTCTAAGCATTTTAACAATGGTGTGAAGAAAGAAGCTTGAACTTAAGTATTGAGAAGTCAACAGTGAAGGCTTTTCTGTACATGAACAATAAAGTCCTTTGCTGGGTAAAGAGGACTGGGGTAGAGCAGTGACTGTGGCCAGCCCATCCTGCATGCCAGGATGAGGGGCCTCCCGGCAAGCATAAAGCACTGCCTCTTGGCAGGAGGCAAACAGGAGCGAGCGAGCACAGGATACCAGATTAGCCCATATTGTCACAGACTGGCGAAGACTTGAGCCCCGTTTGCCAGAAGATACTGATTCATGTTTCTGACTGCCATTTACTTGTATGGCAAATTTATTCTAACCTCTCAATGTCTGTTTTCCCCATCTGCTGAGAACTAGTTAATTAAGAAATCAACTGTAATTTGTTCCATGCTTTAAAAAGCTAATATGATACATAATTACTAAATAATGCTAGTAACTTCTTTTGGGATACTTTATAAACTTTTCCTAAGATAGCAACAGGTTCTATATGTCCTGTCGGCTAAAACTTCAGGTTTCTTTCAGCAGGAAAAGGCTTAGCAGGCAAAATGTCCATTCTGGAAATTTCCACAATGTTGGAAATTTCTCCCCATGAGGGAGCTAACAATGCCCAAACTGGTTATTTCTAGCCTTAGAGATGGGAGGTCCATAGTTTCATTGAATTTCAGACATTAAGGCTGCCTGCTCCCTCTTTTTTCATTGCAGCAGCTTCCCATGCTGTGGTTACCTGCTATGCACTGAGACCCTGCTGTATCTGACTTCATACTGGATCCAGGGCTTTCTTCCTTTTGGACTAGGGCCTTTCCTTTAAGCCATCAATTTTCATTTCCAAGGCAAAAATGGTTTTGCCAAGGCCAGTGTAACTAAATCCCAAGGCACCCAATGGATCTCATGCTTCTTTCGGTAAGATTCTCCTCAAACAGAGGGATTTTCCTGAGTAAAAATCAAAAGAACCAGTCCTCAGATGTCGTTATTCACATTTTTTCGCTTTAGGTACCAGCTTGAAGCAGTTTTACCATAGGATAGCTATTTTTCAGGTAGTTCTTTTTATTTGAATGTTTTTTGAGTGCACTTCTGCTCAGGTGATAAATACGTAATCAATGTCACTTTCTTACTCCTCAGATACCTCCTTTGTGTATATTTGGTGAGATGACTCTTTACTGAAGTGGTTAAAATATTGTTACAGTGCTTCACTACCTCCTACAGCGCAGAGCTCATCTTCCTGAAAGGACTTTGGGTGTGACCAGAACTCCTTACTGAGGTCTAGCCCAGTTGGTTCACCAGGTGAAGTCAATGAGGGCACCATTTCTGCTGCTGGACTTTTAGTGTCAGAGATAAGTGGGGAAAAAGAGAAAAGACATCTTCAAATTGGAGGCTGATTTTTGAGATTGATCATTATTTCCAAGCTTGAAAAATTTCACCTGGACATAAAAATATGCCTGCATATTTATGGACAGTTTTTGGGAATGAGATTTTAAATCTTAAAATTTTCTATTCATGTGAAAATCAGTTATGAAATTCTCCAGAACAGTGGTGGAGCCTTTAGAAATTGAAGTTTTTAACTGGTTCAGCCATCAACTTTAATCCCTTATGCTCATTTATTTATATGGCTGTAAATTTTCACATATATCCTACATCATCTTATATTTAATGTATCTATTCATTTTGTTAGACTGTTGCCTAAAATTGTTACAGCATCATTATTGAAACACCTGGGAATAATCTCAGGGCTGCAGTACAGAGAAATTACTTTCTCCTATAAGTTTCATAGGAGAATATTTTTATCTTTTCAATGTTTAGTATTGCTATATTCATAATTATTACTTAGGTATTACTGCTATTATTACCTAACAAGTGGTGTGGTATTTGCAAGAATGTTAGGAATTTAGTATGTAATTTCCTTCTGTACCAGCTGGGATATTCTAAAGCTAGACAGGGAGTACTGTCAGGGAACGGTGCCTGTGATACTCCTAAAACGTAGTGAAGAGCTGACAGAGGAGGGCACATTTTCCGCTCCAGCCAGTTAGGGTTAACCACAGCACAGACCACTCCTGTACCACACATTGTGCTCCCTGATATGCAAATACTATTTTCTTCATAGAAACCAAATTAAGATACAAAAGACTACATATATATTTTTAATAGTTCCTCATCCAAAAGATATTCTGACTTGGCTTTTTTCCTACTTTTCCTTAGAGACTGTTGGAAGCAACAATATTTCAGGCTTATTGGAATGCTTAGAGAAATACATCTTTCTCCTTGAGAGATTTGTTTAAAGCTAATACTACTTTCTGCAAGTGAACATAATGAAGGACAGAGTCAAGAGGAACCTGGTAACTGATAGAAAACATCCCAGTAATGGATAAGAAAGCAAATTAGTAAAATACTGACATGTTAAGTTATACAAATTGTTTCTCTTCTCTGAGCAAAAGGGGAAATACAACTTGCTATCTGACAGAGTAGGTCACATACTGATGACACACTTCATGACACCAGCTGTCCCAGCAGAAGCTATTTAATTTCATTTATAAGGTAATTCTTGTTTCAAAAGAACAGAAGAACAGTCTCATTCATGGTTTCTCTGCTACTTTTTTTTTTAATATCTAATGCCTAAACCTCCAAAGTAACTTTCTCATCACAAAGAGCATGCAAAAGAGGAAAGAAAACACCCACTGCTTCCTCCTTCCCTCCCTCTTCATTACATTATGTACTTGTTTCTCCTCCATTTCCTTTTTTGTGAGCTCTTCACTGCAACAGTCTTTCTGACTCATGTATTTGTGTGTGTGTTTCTGCCTAGTTGTGCTAGCAGTAAATGACAAGAAATAGTATTTTCTTGTAATTTTTAATGATGTCTTTACACTATTCTTTGGTATTCAGATAATGATCTTGAAAAATAGATTCTGCCTGACAACTAGTGAAAAGAGCTGACCTTCTTGCCTTGTATAAGAACAGCTAAAGCCTCTCCTTTGCAATGTCCAGCAGCCAAAATAATACAAAAAAGGTCACAAAAATATCAGATTACATAGTTATATTTACTGGTGGTTTCTCTGCTTTGGAAATAGAAGAGACTCCACCATCTGCCCCAGGTTTTCTTTCTTCCCCTTTCTTTCCCAGCAGGACCTGAACAGAAACCATGTGGTCTGCAAACAGTGAGTAGGATGGAAACGGTTTCTTGCCCCATCACAAATATTTAAGCATGTCTGATTCTTACTTTTTTGGGAAATTTTCTGTGGGTAAGTATTGGTTCTATAAGTGTCTGCAACAGTAAGTGTAGTGTTGGTCCAGTGTCACCAACACCCTGATTGTGTACTCAGCACAGCCTTTAGGTCTTGGAGCCTTTTCCTTCCATGGGTAGTTTAAAACATTTCTTAAACTTGAACTCAAACCAAACTACAGTTATTCAAGGAACTGAAAAGCACACTGGAACATGTGAATATTTCATTTGTAGCCTCTGTTTATCTTTGCTTCAAAGCAAAAACAAAGCCTCTTGGCTTCCTTGTTGTCTTCTTCAACACAGGATGGGAACTCTGCCTTAGTTTCTGCAGGACTGTGCAGTACCTAACATCAAAGAGCTGACATTTACATCACTATGAAAACTCCTGCAGTGCTGCACTTAACTCTGCAGTTTGCAGGCTTCTCAGCTACCCTTTCTGCTTGCCTTGCAGAGGAAACATGGCTGCAGCTTCCTCTCCGAGTGCAGAAAGTGACAGCATAAGAAAGCTGAGGGCCAAATTAGCTGTGGTTTGTGGTATTTCTTCTTCTGCTCCATTTTCTGCCCTCTAATCTGACCCACCTCACACATGTAAACCCATTTACTTTAGACAGGAAGCTTTGGGCGTACATCGCTTGTTCACCTGTGATTTCAGTCCTCCCCCCCTCAAGACCCCCCACCCCCACAATGAATCAATCACCAAGTCTACTTTAATCACAGATAAGATGCTCTCCTGGCACTAATCATTGTAGCATCTTTGATTTTAAAGGAGCTATGCTTTTTTTTTATTTTGTGAGAAAAGGAAGTTGCTGGGGTTAAAATTTGTTCTATGCTTAGAAAAGATATTCTTTTTTGCTTATAGTAACTCACATAGATACTTCTGTACCCTGACTTCCTCTGTGTTATGTCAATTGTCATCCCACTCTCCTGGATTTTGCTCTCATGCAAAATAAATACAAACTGGATTCTTGAACATCAAAAGAAAAAAAAAGTAAGGAAAGTAGTTAAAAACAACACAGAATACACTAATAACCAATTTTAAGCTATTATAAATCACATGCTTATATTGTGTCACTTTAAAATAAAACATGACTCATATTATTTGGCCATATTTTACAATTTTTATGACTTCCCCCAATGAAAAATGGGGCAAGTCTACTTTCATTTACTTGTCAAAACAACATCTGCAATACAAATGGTGCTGGCCCTAGCCCTGGCCATATCTAGCTTCCCAAGTCCTCTACTACATAGTGGTAGTGATGTAACACAATCAATTTAGAGCAAACAAACTGGTCCAGCTCCTACCTACAATGGCTCTTTTTTCCTCATGGGACCACTGGCTTTCTCCAAAGCTGAATTTCTGGAAATTATCAGGCCTCTCTAGTGAAACTGAGAGAACCTAAAACCTGTTAGCTCTGATAACAAACCTGGGAGATGTGCTGCTGAAGACTGCTATGCAGTTTTCTATGATGTCGTATAATGATCAAAGCTTTGTCTGCACACAGGTCACAGTGCTTGAACAACACTGATAATCCCCGCTAATTAATCTCATGCCAGGACTCTGGTTACTGACACCAAGCCACACATGCAGACTGAGCAGTATCTTATCATCCCCATGATCACCAGGAAGTGCCACCTCCACTGCTAAAGCTAACCAAAGAAGAAACCTTGGGCAAAGAGGCACCTCCTCAGCTCTAGAATAGCTGTAATTATTCTGTTTAGCATACTTTTTAAAGCCAGAACAGGCAAAGCACTATAATATTTCAGGGTAGAAGATGTCATACATGTAAAAAGGTGCTCTTACAGTGTAGCAACTTCTCCTAAGAACAGGAAATAGCCTACCTTTGCTAGTAAAATGTTTAGTGTAAAGAGCTGCAGTTACCTCTGCACCTGGATAACTATTTACGTTAAAAGTTACACTACTCATCTAATGACAAAACATTAGGAAAAAAGAAATGTGTAGATCAGGCCTTATATATGTGTGCTTTCAAACATGTACAAGAGCAAAGAGTTTCAGTAAACTGAACAAAACCATTACCATGGCCTCACATAAAGCAGTCGTGGCCTTGTGGCTTGCAGTTGCTTAGACCTTTCAAAGATGAGTACAAGCACAGGTTTGCAGCACAGTACCATACTCTCAAACACCTTTCTCTTTATTCAGGCCTACAGCATTTTGTGCAGTTTCTTGGAGATGTCACTAGATTCTGTCTTGGTCTTGTGCCTGGGCAGCTCTTACACCCATCTTCCTTCTGGTCTCACGAGAAATCAGTTTCTTCTCTGAAATTTGAGCTTTATGTAGCAATTACAAAGTAGTTAGATGAACAAGTATATAATTTGTTTTCTCTCCTTTTGTGTTCTGGTATTTACCAAGCTGATTGTTTGCATTTATTTTATAAAAAAGTAATATTTTAAATATCTATTGGCATCAGGAAAGTTTTTTTAGTAATGAAAAGTGATTTAAGGAAATTACTATGTCTAGTTTTCATTTTCTTACAGAATTTTCATTGGAAAATGTGTATTTGTCATGTAAAACAAAAGAATTTGAGACAAGGTTGTCAGCTAGGGTAAAAATTTCTCTAGCAGAAACACATCACAATTTACTGAAACCTAAATATTGCAAGTTTTTTACAATTAGAATAAAAAATTTCCATAAAAGAGAGACCTGATAGATTTTAACCTTCTAATAGCGTATTAGGGTCCATTGCAGGTTTTTTTAATTGACTGAAATAATAATATATTACAAAGAAGCCAGGAAGAAAGAAGGCAAACACACATTCATCTTTGAGAAGGGCAATGAGAATTTGAGGCTGTACAAGCCACTCAGCTGAGCTGCACTCCCTGGGAATGTTACATACTGAATCTCGTACAAGCATTTCCAAGCACAAGAAAGAGAAGAAGGTGATTGAGAATAGCCAGCACAGAATTATCAAGGGTAAATTATACCTGAACAACCTGATTGCCTTCTGTGATGAGATGACTCGCTCTGGGATGAAGAGAGGAGCAGTGAATGTTGTGTACTTTGATTCTAGGAAGGCCTTTGATATGGTCTCCCATTATCTCCTTAGAGCCAAATTAGTGGGGTATGGATTCTGTAAGTGGATGATAGCAGGGGTAGAAAATCAGCTGTTCCACCATGCTGGAAGAGTTGCAATCAACAATATGAAGCAGAACTGGTGACTGGTTGTACAAGTGGCCTCCGTCAGGGATAACACTGTTTAATATCTTTATTCGTGACCTGGGTGGTGGGATGGAGTGTGCTCTCAGCAAGTTTGTAGGCAATAAGACATTGGAGGGAGCAGCTCTGGTTCAAAGAATCTGGACAGACTGGACAATCATCTGTTAGAAACTCATGAAGTTCAAGGGCAAGTGGGATCTGGGATCTTGCATCTGGGACAGATTAAATAGGTTGTATTGACAACAGTGTAGCCACTTGTCTGGAAAGCATTTACTGCCCTCTGTTCAGTACTTCTGAGGCTCTATCTGAAGTGTCTGTTTGGGGGGTACCCAGGACAAGAAAGGCATTGACATACCTGGAGCAGGTGCAGTGGAGAGCCACCAAGACAGTTATGGAGCTGCATGACGTGCTTGTGAGAGCAGACTGAGACACCCGGGTGTGTTAAGCTGTGAGAAATGAAGGCAAAGAAAAGGTCTTACTGCTGGTTCCAAACACCTAATGGGAGAGGAGCACAGAGAAGACAGAGCCAGGCTCTTCGCAGAGAGCCCAGTGACAGGAAAAGCAGCAGCAGCCAAAAGTTGGACCACTTAGATTCTTACTGGATATACTGAAAAATGTTTCCCCTGTGCAGGTGGCCAACTACTGGAAAGGTTGCAGGATTTCCTTCTTTGGAGATTTCAGAACTGGAATGGATCGAACTCATGGGTGGTGCAATAGTGACCATGGGATTTCTTCAAATGTAGGTAGGGCAGATGTTAACCTGTTACTTTGTTTAGATACTGTATGGATACATGCAGCACCTGATTTTCACAAAGTCTACCAGAGCTTCAGCATTCAGTTACTGTTGTAACTCCGGGTCTTGGTATCTGAGGTTTTGAATGGAGGCATTCAAAATAAAAGGATGTTTCTGTAAATTGAGCTTTGAAAACTCTGTATCTTACTTTTCCATGACTTTCAGGAGAATTTCCAGGGCTAACCTAATTGTTATCAGCATAGCGTTTCAAGGTCTCCAGCAGAAGACTGCTAGAAAGTCCTAAAGCAATACTGAAAGAATGCACGAGCATAACCTTTTCTCAAAACAAAACCTGCAGTTCCAGGGACAACTGTCTAAATTAGAACACGTGGGAACAACTCTAGTTCTGTGACAACTCTTCAGCTATTGTAGTTCCTGTGATTAACCACAGTAAGCACAAAATGCTAAAATGTCATATGCTAGGGAACCTGTAATTCTGCGCTATTAATTGAAAATTCTTCTGAAATTTTGAAAATTATAAAAATAACAGCTAGAGGAAAATGGAACTTGAAGTGTTTGAGGGTTTTCTACGAAATAAGATAAACTCTTCACCAAGCATTTTTTCTTAAACGATGTGCAATTAAAGAATTAAATACTACATCTTATTTCTCCAGCTATTATTCAGTTGTGTGTCCTTTTATGTTTTAAGGGTTATTAAAAGCAGATAGAGGAAGCTTAAAATCTTTTCAACAAGATAAAAAGCATATTTTGGGAAAAAAAATAAAGCTTTTATACAGGCACAAGAGCAATTAATAGATTATTCAAGATGACATTTATTACCTGATGTTGGGCGAAACACCTTTCAAGTTGAAGAGTAAACAAGAAAATGTATATACAGAATGTCCTTATTAAGCTTATATTTGATGCCTTTTGTAAAATATCATTATTTTAATAGCGAAATCTAGTAAGTTTGAGGAATTTGCTGGGAGAAAAAAAAGGTTTACATATTGTATACACTGCCCTCTAACCCCCCAGCTGGAGTAACAATGTACAGGAACAATTCTGCAATTTCCTAGCTGATAACACCTGATAAAACAAGAGTCGGATCAACAGAGATACACTAGAAAATCCCAGTTACTCTAGAAAGCTGCACACAAACAGCTCCCAAGGTTGAACTGTAGGGTCTGTGAATCTAAATCTACAGAAAAAGGAAGAGGTTAGCGCTTAAAGACCATATAAGCTGCAAAACCTGGCAGTTGTGGCTTGTTAAACTGCTGGGAGGTGGAACTGGCAGCTGCGCTGCTGAAGTGAGGAAGTCATAAAAGGGAAGCATAGGGCCCCAGAGGGAGCAGAACAGTTGGGTTTTGCATTTCTCTGCCTCAGAGAATTGACTTTGTTTGAACTAAAATGGACACTGCTACTGCTGGATGCTGGTCGTAGGGACACTCTTCGTTGGCTTGTTTATGGAGAGCCAAACAAGGTGAAAATCAGCTGTCCTGGCTTCCACTGTTTTTAGGATTGTGACTGCAGGAGCTGCACCTGGCTGTACTAATTTCCCAAGCTTAGACTGAAGTGGGATGCTATTTTTTCACCCTTAAAAAAACCGATCAAACAAAAAAAAGAAAGCATTACTTATGGTAGATGTCTGATCTCAAATTGGAGCTGATAATCTCTTTGCAGAGCTTCGGGTTTGTACTGTGCTTCCTGTTGAGAAACAAAAATAAACTGGTAGTGCTTAAAATGAAATGTCAGAATCCTTTCGGCTTAAGAAATTATTACGTTTATCTTTGCAAATTAATTTTAACAATTTTGAATTTGTGTTTTAAATTTTGTTTCATAGACCATTTGGAATCTTCTGTAATAATGTGAAATTCTGTGACTCCTGTAGCTCTTGATGGCACATCTGAAAAGTGCAGGCAATGCTTTCTGCCTGTAAACACATGTATCTCGTAATCATTCCCCCATACAGACTGAAATGTTCTTCTGAATATGGAGCAATTAAGGAGTCTGCATTTTAAATGGTTGGTAGATACTGGTTTTCTATTTCTCCTTTTCTGTTTTACAAATGAAGAAAAGTACTTGTCTTAAAAATATTTGGTCTGGTCTTTTTGTACTTCAAAAAAAATGGTAATGGTTAATAATTTGACATCCTTGTAGGTTTTGTGCTCTTGTAGAATATTAACTCACTTCAGACATTATTTATTTTCATCATGTCTTTAAGACACGTTCTATTAAAAAAGTGGCAGCATTTTAGAACTACAGGGTAGATTTAAAGTAACCCAGCTTGGCTTGAAGTGACATGTGCCCAGACCAATTTATGAAGTAATGGAACAATTTATGAGTCTGCCTTAGCTGAAATTAGTTTCTATGGCAGTTGGCCCAGGGAAACTCTGTGAGCCTTCTGTTCTTTGCAGCTGCAGAAAATAATTGTGAAGGGAAATATTACCTTCCAGTAGCTAGGCAAAGCCTCACAAACCATGTGATATCCCTGTCCTTCAAACTGGAGACCCAAACTCACCAGCAGAAATGCTCTGGGTGACCAGTGAGAGAAAAAGCATACAATTTTTCATACGGAAATAAAGTAACAAATCAGTTTTACGTTTAAACAATAATGCTAAAAAAAACTCTGTGGCAAGCATGAAAACACACGGCACACAGCAGGTTTAGAAGCACACAGGTTTTAGAAGCAAGCTTGCTAAATCACAGTTAATCCCAGGCCTTTCTTAAAATTGAGAGAGCTCACACTCTTGTTTTAATTTACTCTAACCATTGACGAAGTCAGTCAAGGGCAGCCATTCATTAGCACAGCCTTGCTAGATTGTTTACAGTTCTCCCCTCTCCCTTGTCCACCAGCTTCCACTTGGGAGTATCTTGCACCAAAAAATTGGACAAAGCAGAAATTTTAGTACTAATGGCAGAAAAAATGGAGCAGAATGGACAATGCAAAATAAATAGTTTACCCCAAGCCTACTTTGTTACATTTTACAAGCCGAGAGGCTCTTCCTTTTGGTCTCCATTGATGTTTCTACATACACTCTGTTCTATTAAGGATAGTAAACTACTTCATAAGAGGCAGAGCATGTTCTCTGCTTGCAAAAAGGTCTGCTTACTGACTTGGTGGTATCACACCTCTTTAACAAGGTTTCCAAGCACTGTCAGTTGGCCCCAGTTGTGCTCTCTTATTCAGTCCTTGTGGAGTGCAAAAACTTTACATTCAGTTATCAAAAAACTGGACATTCCAAGTCTCAAACACTGGTATATACTGAGGGGTGGATTTCTTTATAGTTGAGTAGGAAGTGCCAGTCAGGATTCGAAATTCACAGTAACCCAGAGAATTCATCTCCTCCTCTATTTTCCTAAGTGCTTTACACAGGAACCGGATTCTGACTAGATTTCTAAGAGGCAGCTAAGGACCCACTGAAACTTCAAAACAGGTTGTACTTTCACATCTTGTCCCTCCATTTTCCTGTCAGTGTCTGGACCATCATCACAACGTCTAAAGTTAGTTTGCTCACCAGTTATCTGTGAAGTGAAACAAGCAGTGTTGCCTGCAATGCAGCATAAATACAGTTGTGGAGATATGTGACCCAAGAGACAGAATTATAGAGTAATTTAGGTTGAGAAAGACCTCTAAGAACTAGTTTAGCTATTAACCCAGCACTGCCAAGTCCATCACTAAAACATGTTCCTAATGGAGATGTCTCTCTGTGGGCATTACAGGCAACACAGCACCAGGTTTAGTCTTAGCTCTGAAGTGTTTTAATACTGTCCCAGAAGATCTTTCATCTCCCATTTCTGTATAGGCACCATGAATGCTGACTGCAACATACACTCACAGTGTCATGCTATAAAAAAGCTGTTAATGGACTGAAATACAACTTCCATGTCATGACAGGCTGTACGAATAAAACTTCCCCCACACCTGCACAAAAGTGTCCCTAAGGCATAAAGGAACAAAGAAAAGACCTGGATTGTGTGCTCTCTCTCTCTGTAGAGAACCTATCTCCAAGGTTTAGCTTCCAGTAAGGATTAGGGTACAGTTAGGGTTGAAAGAAGGAGAGCCTGCTGCTGCAGTTGGAATAGGTTTACAAAGTAGCTTCAGAGAAAAACAGTGC
Organism: Rhagologus leucostigma; assembly: GCA_013397725.1. Lineage (NCBI taxonomy): Eukaryota > Metazoa > Chordata > Aves > Passeriformes > Rhagologus > Rhagologus leucostigma. The sequence goes on along the minus strand of VZTD01005670.1, from coordinate 1,714,573 downwards.
AGAGAGAATTTGGAAGGGAAAGTACTTTGGTGTGGGCATTGGTGGGGTGTCCTGGTCTAAGGCTCACCCTGTGGTCATGGTTAAGGCTGAGAAAAAGAGAAAGCCAAGGCAAGGGCTAGACAGTTGGAAGGGGCTAGAAGAGGGTTCTCAAAGTGAAGGGTGGGCTGCAAAGAGAAATTGGCTTCAAGAACTTCCTTCTCTGGGCAGCGGCTGAGAGTCATGTCTGAAGCTCAGCCTCTGAGACCAGAGTCAGAGTTAGGCTTGAGAGAGGGAACCATGAGCTTCTGCTGCAGTGAGACTGTGAAAGAATGGATAACTGGAAGTGTTAGCTGCAAGGAGAATTTGATTCTCAGAAGTTTTCTGTTTGACCTAGCCCAAGGTGAATCATAGCCCAAAGCTCAGCCTTTGGCTGGGTTTATTAAAATGGCTGAGATGGGTTGACCCTGGCTGGATGTCAGGTGCCCATCAAGTTACACAATCACTCCCCTCCTCAACTGGGCAGGGAGAGCCTCCTTCCCAGGTTCAACTTCACTCCAGATTTTATCTGCCTTTTCACCCCACTGGGGGGATGGGGATCTGCGGTCAGTTCATCACACACTGTCTTTGCTGCTCCTTTCTTCTTCTTCCTCCCCCACTCCAGTGAGGTCCCTCCTACAGCAGCCAGTTCTCTGTGAACTTTTCCAACACGAGTCCTTCCCACAGGCTGTAGTTCTTCATGAACTGCTTGAGCATAGGCCATTTCTGCAGGATGCAAGTCCTTCAGGAGCAGACTGCTCCAGCATGGGTTAGCATCTGTACTAGTTTGAAAGCAAACTAGTGAGAGACTCCAAGTCAGAAATACAATTTAATAGGAAAAATAAAATAAATGCAATAGTACAAAAGACAAGCCACTGACAGAGTCAGAATACAACCTGACCCCCTGACAGTCAGGGGGGTTGGTGTCAGTCCAATTAAATGGTGGCTGCAGCCCTCCTGGAGTGATGGTTCTGTTGAAGCAGTGATTCTGTAGAAGGGTCTGGTCTTCCTCTGAAGATCCAGTGAGCAGTGTAGAAGGGCCTAGTCTTCCTCGGGGAATCCAGTGAAAAAGGCTACTTGTGCTGTTCCAAACCCCAGATTATATCCACATGGGAATGCTTGGTTCTTCCCCCTGGGCGGAGCATCTCACAATGGGCTGATGTAATTCTGTGAGTCACGTGGTGGGTCCTTGATTGCCCATTAAACAGAGATAGCTCCCGGAGGGAGTTATCAAGGATGAGTCATGGTAGGGGATAATGAGCACAGCCCCACCTGTTTTAACAGCTTGTGGAGATGATAATAGAATACATACTTTTTGGGTTACATCTCATATTGTAACCTAGGACAGCATCTTCTCACAGAAGCTACCCCTATAGCCCTGCACGCTACCAAAACCTTGCCATGCGAAGAAACAGAGCCTAGAGCTGCACTGAGAGTTGGCTTAGAAAGGAGGTGGGCTGCAAAGAGAACTTGGCTGGAGACTGTTTTGGCTTGGGAATTAAAAGTGAGCTGATAGCATTTGATTATGTTCAGAATTTGATATGATCAGAATTAGAGCTAAGGCTGGGAAAAAGAGAGATGCTAACATTCCAGCAGGAGGGGAGTTAGAGAGGGGCTTTTGAGGGGAAGTCTAAGTTCAAGGAGAGCTTGGCAGGGCTGCCTAGTCTGAGGCTCAGCCTTGTCTTATGGCTGGAGTTACAGCTGGGGTTATTTCTGACAACACAAGATAGTGTAGTGCTGCAGTTAGAACAGGCCTAGGAAACCTGGGGTGCAGGAAGAAGTTTGTTGCAAGAACTTTTTGTTGTGACTTGTGCTCAGCAGTCCTGGTCTGAAGCCCACCATACAGCTTGTGTGAGGGTTAGGGCTGGTGCTGGGAGCCGAAGAGAGCCTAGAGTTCCAGGTGGAGGAAGGCTTGGTGACAGCAGCTCACAGGGAGAAGGTTGGGCCACAGGGATAGCTTGCCTGCAAAAACTTGTAGGCTGAGGGGCCTGGTCCAAGGCTCAACATAACTTCTAGGTGTAGGGTGAGGTTTGAGGTTATGCTTGACAGAAGGAAAGAGAGAACAGCTGCAGCTGGCTCAGGGCTAGAAAGTGACTGTCCCAGGAAAGTGTAGGCTGCCAGAAGAACTTGGCAGCAAGAATTTCCTGGTGTGGGCACTGGCACCACATCCGAAGCCCAGCATATAGTTTGTTTGAGGCCCCAGGTTAGAGCTGAGAGACACAGAGGACCTGGAGCTGCAGCTGGAATGGAGCTAGAAAGGAGCTCTTAAAAAAAAAGGTGTGGGTTACAGAAAATGTGGCAGGGAAAATATTTTAGTGAGGGCACTGGCTGGGGGTCCTGGTCTAAAGATCTGTGTTAGTCTTAAGGTGGGCATTTGGACAGAGAGAGCCTAGAGCTGCAGATGGAGGGGGCTTAAAATAGAACATGTCAAAGGAACGAGTAGACTGTGAGAAGAATGCAGCTGTGACAATGTTTTGGTGTGGGCAATGGCTGGGGACCCTGCATTGTGACTCAGCATAAAATTATGTTTGCCCTCAGGGTTACTGGTAGAAGTGGGGGAGAGAGAGCCATGGAGCTCCAGCTGAAGGTGAGTAAATGGGGTTTGAAAGGGAAGTCTATGCTGCAAGAACTGGACTGGGAATATTTTTACTGTGGGCACTGGCTGGAGGGCCTCAGCCTCTGTTCTATTTTAAGGGATAGGATTATAACTGAGGGAAAGAGACATCCCAAGAGGAGTGTAGGCTGCAAGTGCAATCAAGTTTTGTCTCTTCAAGCAAACCCTGTTTCCAGCTGCATCTATGTCATGGATTCAGTGGAAAACCTGTGCCCACAGTGGTTCCTACAGGAAAGGCAAATATAGGCAACCATCTTTGTTCATGGTACTTAAAATTGAAGAGGACAAATCTTTGCCTCATACCTTGTCATGTAGATAGCCCAGGCCCTTGAATTTCTTAAATTCTGCTGTAATTGTTATGGTCAACATCTTTTGTTCTTCTGATAAAACAACCTTCTTTAGTGAGAACTCATATTTGCAGGGAAGAGCTGTTTAGAATCTAGGCCAAGATGACAAGAAAGTCTTCTGAAAAAAAGAGCAACTTCCTTCCTCAGCCTTCCCTATAAAAAACCTACTAAAATGTTTGCTATTTATTATTTATTATTTATAAACCAAAATGCTTCACTATATGGATTTACTCTGCAAAGATGATAAAAAACACGTATGTGGCAGATGTTAGTCACGTTGATGTGTGCAGCATTGCACGATGCTCAGATGTCATGTTCCAAGCATAATGTAAGGGACAAAATGGGTACTGAACTCTTCTGAAAGTCTGACTTCAAATCTATATTTAGGCATCTAAGTGACCTGCTTTTATTCAAAGGTGCTGACTACTCAGCTGCTTCCATTGACTGCAGCAGAATATAAGGGATTTTTTTGTTGTTGAATCTGTTTTCACGAACAAAAATTACCGTTTAGTATCTTTGTAACGCCTAAGTAATTATGCTAAAAAAAAAGGGCAGAAAATGAAATACATCTGTCTTTTGTGCTACTCTCCATAAGATGAAGGAAAGGGACCATATAATAAATCCCAGTAACTGTTTCTATGCAGGAGGGAGATTAAACATTACTGGTTTGGATTCCAGCATGATAGATAACTTTGCTGTTGAGATCACAATGGCAAAAGAGAAATGGAGAGGTGCAACACATTTTAAATCTATGTAAGCCTGTGTTGGGGTCCCAGACTCACGTATTGACCTTAGTTTCCCTGAACAGCCACACTTGGGAACACCTTCTGCCCAGGACCTCCACTTAAGCTCAGGTAGGGCACAGTTTAGGTCTTTGCCTGACCTATGTTTTAGGCATACCTGTCTTCAGTTCTGTATTCTGGCTATACCTTGGGCCTCTCTTGTAGGTAGCTTGCCTGCACCTCCATTTCTGGCCCTGGATAGACCCTGTGCCTACACTGTGCCTTCCTGGATGGACCTGGTTCATCACCTCAGCTTCTCTGGGACTGCTGATACAATGTGTGCTGTTACCAGCACCCTGCCCACTGAGTGTGGGCCCTTTGGGGCCATGCCTTGTCACTGAGAGCACTGGTTGCACTGGGATGACACTGGTGGTTTGTCCACCTCATGGAGCAGCCCTGCTCTTGCTTCTCCCTAAGGATCTGGTCACCTCGCTGAAGTATTAACTGATGAACAAAGTGAGATCTACAGCAGGCAGGTCAGTTTGTATTATTCAGAAGCTGACGGATGACTTATTGTAAAGGCACAGGAGACGTATGCTCTGTGTTACCCGTGGGTACTGACCCTGAGCAGTGATGGCAGGTGTCATTGAGGTTCCTCATTATACAGAGGAGCAAAATGTATGTGTTTGATATTTCTGAGCTGAGCAGATGTGCCTCTGCAGGATGTCGCCTGTCACTGACCACATCCTCTGTGGCCATGGAGGCAGTCAAGAAACATTCTGCTGGGGGTATAACGGGACAGTGAGGTCATAGGGTGCAATACTCCTGCACAGGACCCAGCTTTCTGTTTAACTGCACGCCAGCTGTAAGGAACCGCTCTGCTCAGGGAGCCGACCTGGGGCGGGAGCTGGCAAAGCCCTGCCGCAGAGATCCCTCTCATTCCTACAGGTTCCTTTACAGAGAGGGAACTGGAAACCGAACTAACTATCCGACAAGCTGCACAAAGTTACGGTGTGAGCGACTAGCTAGCTAAAGACTAGGGCGCCGACAGGCTTGGTTTCCCAGAGGACTGGAGATGCGTGTGAGGACCGGAGGGCANCCCATCTTCACAGGCCCCTCTCCCTGAGCGGAGGGAGGCGCGGGCGCCCCGCTCCCTCGCTGCCCGCGGCCGCGCAGGCGCCGCGCGCGGGGGACATGCGCAGNAGCGGGGCCATTTCAGCCGCCAGGCCGGGATGCGCCCGGCGTCCCGCGGCTGCTTGCCCGCCGCCCGTCCGCCCGCGGAGCTGCGGCGCTGATCGCCGACCGCCCCTGCCCTTCGCTCCTGCCCGCCCGCCGCTCTGCCCCACACCAGCCCCTTCCACCTCTGCCGCCGGCAGCGCCATGGCGGCCCCCAGCAGCATCGTGCCCGTCATGGCGAGTAAAACCAAGACCAAGAAAAAGCACTTCGTGGCGCAAAAAGTGAAGTTGTTCCGGGCTAGCGACCCGCTGCTCAGCGTCCTCATGTGGGGGGTCAACCACTCGGTAAGCGCCGCGGTTCGACCCACACAAGACCGCCCGCCTCGCTGGGGCATCGCACTCGGGGGCTTCGGGGACACGGGCGGCACCGGGGCAGGCACATGCCGCCGGGAGCCCCCCGCCGGCTGTCGCCCTTCGCCCCGGCGGGGCCGGGAGCGCGATACCGAGCGTGAGGAGTGCGGCGGGGAGCGGCTGCAGTGCCCTGCCCGGGCGCGGGTGATGCGCGGGGCCGTGCCGAGTGCCTGCGGTATCCCGTGTCCGCCCTTTCGCCCCGCGGTTCCGCTCCGTGGCAGCGGGCGGGAGGTGCCCGGGAGGGGACGGTGCTGTGAGCGGAGCCCGAGCAGCTCCGCTCCTGCCGCCGGCCGCGCGCAGCACGGATGTGCTGCATTTGGGAAAAATCCTGGTTATCAATGGGAACTGGCCAAGTTCGTCCGGTGTCCGTGCAGTTCGCTTCAAGTGTCCGCTGCCGGTGTGCGCGGGGGAGGGGAGGAGGAAGGGCTCGGTGTGGTAAGGCGGCAGAACTGCACCATTTGCGAAGTGCTCCATCACCCTGCGGGGACGGGCGGCCCCGGCTCCGGGAGAACCCCTGGCCGGGCGCTGGTCTGCGTTAAAATTAGGAGCCTGGTAAAGATGTCACATGGTTTGGGCATTATAAGGCTCAGGTCCCGGCTTTGCATCTTTAAATAGCCACCGTGGCAAGTTAAAAGTGTAGAGCCCAAAGATCGCCAAAAACTGGGTATCAGAGCAGTTGAGCAAAAAACGTATTCCCTTCTGCTGGCGGAGCGAAGCCTGTACGCCTGTGCTGGGTTTGCATGGGTTACGTCTGCTGCTGTGTAACGAGCTGTAAGAATGTCAATGTGCAATTTGAGATTAGACTACAAATTTTGTAACAGCCACATGAAACCGGCAGAGCAGCCTGTAGTATTAACTCGCTGCTCCTTTTGTTTCCTACACATCCATATCGCATGAGTTTTTTTCCTCTGTGGATGTTTCAGTAGTTTTTGCCCAAAGCCTGGAGTCTGTGCATCAAGACTGAGCCCTGTTAGAGCTGTGTTAAACAGCACAGTGCCTGAAGTGAGAATCGTGGGGAAATGCTTTGGCTGTACGTACCAGACAGAGGAGAAGCTCCAGTGAAATTGAATAGTCTGCTGAAGGTAGCCCTGTGGGCTGTAGGAAATGGTGACAAAGGATTTCAAGTTTTCTGTAGGTCAGTTGTGAGCAGTGACATCCTATGTTATGAACTGGTAAGACAGTAGTTATTTATCTACAAAGCAGAAATACCTTTAATTGTGGAAGTGCATGATATTCTATTTGCCTGAATTTGGCTTAAATACACAAATTTTTTTTGCTCCTTCTTTAGTGGCTACTGTTATTCACAGAAAAATTCCCAAACAGGCCTCTTTAATGAAAGCAAGCAAGCTGGTAATTGCAGGGTGAGTGACTTGGGCTAAATGGCAGCATGTGCTAGCTGTTCACTGTCTCCCTGAGGAGAGAGAGAGATCACTGATGAAAACAGAGATCTTCCTGTTGCAACAGCTTATTGCTATGTGAGTTCGCACTGGAAACACCACTACTTCTAGAGGAAAGACCTCTTCAGTACAAGTAATAACCAAGTAAGTAGTGGAAAACACAACACTGTATGTGATCACCATCCTGCAATCATCTGCTGTAGTGTGCATAGCTGTTCCCAGTAGAAAACGTAGTAAAGTGTGTTGGTTCATGCACAGAAGATTCAAAATTGTGAACTGAACACCTTTCATTGGAGAGGCTCAAAAAACAACGCCAGCAACACAACAGGCTCAGAGAAAAGAGGCTTCGTGTTCACATGAAGGTGATGGTTGTAGGTGTGAATATCTGTTGTGTTCTGCAGATAGCATTGCATTTCCTTACCCCGCTGCAAAATGTGGTCATGAGTAATGCTTGGAGGCCCTGTGGAAGTGAAATCCTTCTGAATTAGAGAGCACGGAAAAAAAAAGTTAATTTGATGCATCCAAATTAAACATCTCTTCTTGGCCAAGAATGCAAAAGTGAAGTGTTGCAGGCTCCTCCATTAGATGCTTTTTCTGTCGTTTTGTAATGCTTCATGTGGCACTGTCCAGCAAATGAAAATAAGTGTGCAGCATGGTTTAACTCTGTTATCACAAATAAGAATTTCTCATGGGAGAAATACGAACAATGTGTGTGGAGTAATTAGGAACAGGAATTAAGGATCCTTAGGTTTCTTAGCAGAATAAACAGAAATCTATAAGCAAAGGTTAGACTAGGAACTGAGAATAGATCATAGTTCATGATGATTGTAATTAAACTTAGAACATAGTAATAATCTGAAAAATTATATTTAAGACTGCCTGCAGTGCCTATCAATTAATGAGACAATAGAAGTCTCTGAGTCTTACTAACTGTCTTGGGGAATATGTATATATCAAAACAGTGAAGTGAGATGCGGTTCCTGCATTTCTGACATTGCTGCATGTTTTGGAAAGAAACACTTGGTGAAGATAAAGAGGAAAAAGATGGTTTTTCTGCAGGTTTATTAACTTTTTAATCTTAGACTATACTTGGTTGTTGAGTTTTGGAAGATTTTCAGAGTTTGAAATTAAATGTGTGAAGAAGTTAAGGAAAAAATGTAAAAACTGTTCTCTTAACTCTTCTGTCCTAGGAGGAAACATGACTCTAAAGGGAAAACTTGAACATTGGTGCCACAAAGCTGAGGGCGGACAGCAGAGGTGTGAATTCTTAATGGGGGAAAAAAATTTGCAAAGGCATCTCTGTTACCCAAGGTTCTTATCAATTACACCCCCATTCAAGAAACTGTAAGCAACTCTCAGTTGCTGTTTAGGTAGAAGTAGAGAGATATCTAATGCAAAATCCTGCTTGGTAATGCAGTCAAATTCAGTAATAACTTTAAAGGACATGTGAGAGGAAAGCATGTCAACATTACCCAAACATCTTATGAAGCAAGAAAAAATGCTTTCACGTTCAGAGCCGTAAATTCATTTCTCAGTGTTCTGACATATGCTGTGGAATGAAGCTTGCTGCTAAGTGAAAGGGAAAGCAACTGTGTCCCATTTTGTAAATCTGATTATAATACTGATGACTTGTAGCAGCAAAGAGTAATTGTCAGTGCTTGGATCTTGCAGGCATCTGCATCATTAACAGTTGATATTATCTCGGTCTTTTACCCTCTGTCAAAGATAATCTGGCTATGCTACTGAAATAAATATTTAAACTCAGTGGTTAGTATGACTTAAAGCTATATTTTTTACTAGCTAACGTAATTGTACTTCATTTACAACTGATGTGGTAGATGACATCCTTATTCTTACCTTTGTATTGTCACTGCTACTGGATTTCCAATAACTGTAGGAAGGAGGAGAGGGAAGGAAGGTGGCATATAACTTGTTGCCTAGTGCTTTTGGAAGTAATTCTTCCATCCTTGTTTTCTGTGCCTGAAAATGAAAGCCACAGATTCTGTGTTTTCTGCATCCAGTGATAATCATCCCAGGCACAATGATGGTGAGTGTGCAACTAGAATTGGTTGCCTGCTTCTGTTAGGTGCTTGTTAGGAAAGCTGGGAATTTGTAGGCTTAGTCCCTTCAAAACATCACCCTGAAAGATGGCAGAAAACTAATACAAGTGGGGTTTTTGTAACTAATTTTGAGGTAAAAAATAGACTGCTGGAGAGCTTGCCTACTGTGTCAGACATTAAATTAAATGTATTTAGGAGAAGAGCTTGAATGCCTAATGAAGTTATTGAGCATACTGTACAAGTTAAAAAAAAACCCCAACCAAAAACAAACAGCCCCCTCCCCCCCCCCAGCCCCTGGAATCTGTAATCGCCATCTGTTTCTTGGATGATTACAAGCTGATCCAAAAATTTAACAGTGCCTGACTTCTCACTGGCACTTGCTGCCTAATAAGCAAGCGGAGCAACAAGAATACGTGGATAAAATTACTTGCCCCCAGCATTTTGAGGAGTACATCAGAAAGAGTGTACTTTCTGTGGCTAGAGAATTAAACACATGATAAACTCCATGACCTTCTTCAACCGCTCACATGAGGCACTGTGAGCTTGATGCTGCTGTTGCACTCTCACTTGTAATCTTGCTTGATCTTTTTAACAGAAGTGGAACAACACCAGGACAGAATAATAAAAAGAGCTGTGGGACTCCTATGTATCAGTGTACCTCCTGGATTCCTTCACCTTTAGAGTTAGAAACTGGGACAGGAGGGAAAAATGCATGACAAGTAAATGCATCTTTCCTCCCCTCTCACGCACTAAGATATCATCACATTTAGAATGCTTCTGTATCTGCAGAAAGCTATAAAGTGTCTGTGCTAGTAAGTTTTCAGTTAGGGTTTTTTTTTTAGCTAATATACTGTTCTTTCCTGTTACAAACTTTTATCCAGACAAATACACAAGTACCTCACTTATTAATGCCTGTCCTTATGTTTTAACGTGCCACTGGAGAGCTTACTAGGTAAAGTGGAACCTCTTGGTTGTGGCATAAATGACTTTTCTTAGTCCTGACTTACCTAGTATCTCTCCTAAGAACCTTCTAGACTGAAACATTGTACATGTAGGAAAATGACACTGAGAAAATGTTGTTGAATTGTTCCGTAGAAAGATGAAACCTACATAATTGAAAACTAGGTTATGCTGTTTGGAATAAAAACTACATGTGTATGATTAGTTTTCATTAAAGAAAGGGTGAGATCGGCTGGTAAAAACAAGCCCACAGCACTTAGTACTGATGGTATGCCTTCATAAGTTAGAGGAATTGATAACTTCTGTGTCCATATTTTTAATATAGTCTTAAATGATGGTGTGACTGGTGGCACCCTGAGGATATTGGACCATGGTGTTGATTCATGGCTCTGGCTGTCAGCACAACAGATTGTTTGGAAACTGTCTTGGGGTGGGGAGGGCTACTCATCACTTGTCAGCTGTGTTCTTACTGTTTGTGTTTAAGGCAGAACATCACTGCTGCAGCTGTGTTATAAGTGGCTTTTCAAAACTACGGCAAAGTAAAACTAAAGGTACTACTCAAGATTTTAAACAGTGAGCTTGGGAAAAAAAAACATCTTATGAATTGTTTAATGGAGATGGTGTTAGACTATGTGGGAGAAGGCTCTTTCTAAGAAGCCGGAAGAAACAATGTATTAAAAAGCATTGATTACATCAGAGCAGATAATAAAGCAATTAAAACTATTTTAAAACAGTCAGTTGGGCACTCAGCCCAGATGTTTGCATATAGAAGGAAGCAGAACAGGAAGAGCTATTTATTGAAAACTTGCTTCTTTTTTGGGTGTTGAGCTCTGTGTGCTGCAGAAATTCATTTGATACTGCTTTTGCAACTGAGTGGATGGACTAGTAGAAATAAAAAATTGTAAATATTATGGTTAGGTTAAGGGTAGTAAACATGCCTCCATGAAATACAAGCGGGAGTGATGTTTCATGTCCTTCTGTAAACTATTGAAGGGAACACGTACAATAGCTTCTGGTAGGGATGAGAGTGGAGGAGCTATGAAACAGCTCTGACAGCAGTTTCAAAACTGCTTTCTGTAGTTTCTCCTAAGATAAGGTGCTGCAAAGGCTAGGGTCATTTTTTTTCCTGTGGGTTTTTGGAACTGAATTTCATTAACCTCAGCAGAGAGGGCTGGACAATGTTCTGTGAAGCAAATAGGCAGCATGAATTTGTTTTGTTGGCTCAGTTTAGTCGTCTTATTTGAGTATCCTGCACCAGATGCCTTAAGAGTCTCTAGGGTATTATTTTTGAATTCCTTGCTCATTAAAGCAGACACTTGCATTATGCCCATTGGCCAGGGCCTGGTAGATGTTTATTTTCCTTCTGTAGTTTCAGGGTGGCAAACTTTGTTTACGATAACTGACTCATCCCATTATTCAGTTCCTGCTCTACAGTCCTATTTTCTGTTCTTCCTTGAAAACATCTTGTGCCTTAGGGATCCATACACTAGCTATACATTGTGCAACCTCATGACAACTTTCGAGTAAAGTGAAACTACCCATTATTTACAGCTCTTCAGTGTGATCTGGCCAAAACTAAGCACTTGGGAGTTGTAGTCATTTTGGCTTATGGATATCTTGACTTGTTGAGAGGTTAGTCATCTTGGTTTTTAACTGAGATTTTAAAGGTTTGAAAGTAGCACATATTCATCTCCATATTCCAGTATGAACTCATTATTTTATGTTTACTTCCAAGGCGTATTTCCATGTGTTTCCATTTCTTTTACTTGGTACTTACTATACGAATGTCTAACACAAGTTCTGATTTCTCGTCTTCATTTTCACTGTTGGTAAACCATGTGTTTGCACTTAGCAAAATAGTTGAAGCAGTCCAAGAAATTGCTGCCTCGCTATGGGATGGTAATGACAAACCTTGTTAATTTTCATAATCTGCATCCTGGTACGTGGTGAAATGGGTTAGCTTTGAATTGCTGAGATGGTGACTTCTTGCATGTGGTTTGCTATGTGATCATCTGTCTTATGATCTTCCTGTAGAGTCTGGGTTGTTCTATAATAAGTTAATTAGTTTTGTGTTGAGAGATTGCTTAATAAGGGTGTTGTGAAAATTGTTTGAAGTAGCTGAATGCTGCAGTGATGGATCTCAAACTGAAAAGAAAACATTAGCTTTATCTTCAAAGGATGGGGTTGAATAGTTTGCAGTAGAAGTGCTTAATGGCCATACACCTTCTAGAGTACTTGATTTTCATCAGGCTTGGTGAACAGCTACCTCATGTACTGAGGCAAGGTAATTTCTCTAATACAACTCTTTTGTATGCATTGTAAGTTCCCAAGGCAATCCTAATATTCACAGCTGTGAGTATATGCATGATCCTTTTAGATTGTAAGAGAAAACTGAAAAAAATCACATTCCCTTATGTGCCATTATTGAAAGCCTGTGGAGCTCCTTGGTGAAATTGAGACTTACGTAACCACCTTTCAGCTGCTTGAGCTAACTGGTTTAGTCTTTCGCTTTTCTTCATCTCTCTCCTGATGTCTTAGTCATATGCTGTCTTACAACTCTGCTATACCTGTTTGCATTTTATCAATCAAGTCTCTGCCATTCCAGTCTTCTTGGTTAACAAGTTCAGCCATATCTGTTTTCCTTATCGGTTACTACTCAGCTCTGACGTAATAATCCAGCAAAAGTAATACATTTTGAGGAGTTTTTTAGATGGACCATAATTCATCGAAGTTCATGGCCCAGCTATGCAAACATCTGTGCCAGCACAAAGAATGTGGAGTTGATGCAAAAACGGAAGAGACAGAGGAAAATAAGTTCCTTGTAAGGAAGTGCCAGTTTTAGCTAGCGTAAGGTTAGACAAACTACAGCCTCTATACTACTGAAGCCTGCTAAAGCTGGGGCTGCTGGACTGGTTTCCGTTCTCTCTGGTACTGCTCTGATCTCGTGGCAAGTTCATTTGGGGAGATCTGCTAACAGAAAAACAAATGCAGAAAAGTGAGTGGGGTGGGGGTTGTATACCACAAAAGGCCATATTCATAAATGTCAGTCCCAGCTTAAAAGAGGAACTGCAAATACTGCAGGGAGCATAAAGGGAAGAGTCTGATGCGCGTGTACTTTAAGATCAATTTTTATAGTAGCTTAGGACAGCTGGAGGGAGTTGTATAGCTCTAGTGTTGGCTCTTTGACTGACCACTGATCTCCTATCTATAGGTCAGTTTCATGTGTAGTAACCTCAAGTTAAACTGTTGTCCATGGTAAAAAAACCCCACTTGAGTAGAGAACTCTCACTGTGGGTTTTGCACTTTCAATGAGGAGACCTTTCTCATCTATTTTAGCCTCTTGAAATAGTCATGAGTTTTGAAAAAGACCGAAGTGTCTGTATTGTACCCACTGGTTTCTGGTCACCTCTACATCTTGGTTTTTAGAACATGATAAACCATCTAACTTCATAATTTGCATATCCAGAGACTAAATGTCTTCAGAGAAGTTGTAATGGTTTCCTAGGGGCTGGAGTTTTTGAGATTGCTTTTAGAGGTAAACGCCAACATCTGGAAGAACTTCTGAACAATAACAATTCTTGAGAATCCTACCTTAAATAGTCTCTTGCAGGCTATCAAGTATGTGGCTGTAACAATCACTGACTTTTTGGGGGATTTTTTGGAGGGGAGAGAGAGGAAAACACCCAACTTGGTTAGCCTAAGACCAGTTAAAAGAAAGCACCTTATTAGTAGTTTTACTCTACTGAACTGAAATTGAGAAATACCTGATTAGCTTGTGGTGCCAAGCCTCAATAATCGTGTTGCCCAGTGTTTTGTAGACCTTTGCCTAGATCATGTGGGTACCAAAAGCATTTTTGGTACAGCAGGCTATGATGTCAGTGTTGCTGGCTGTGCTTTTTATTTGTTCAGTGTGCTGCTTTTCTCTCTCAGAAATGCGAGTTTTCTGTAGTTAGTGTTTATTGGTGTTATGGTGTGGTGTGACCCTTGTGGGTTGGGTTCTGGGTGATTATAACAAAACTTTCAAGAGGAGCTAAGAGAGAAATACTTGTTAAAGTTTGTGGTTGTCGGGCCCTTTACAATGTGCAAATCTCATGTATTATGGTTTCCTGGAGCTGAGCAAAAGTCAGAAGATTGACATAACAAAAGCAAGGTTGCTAATCTCTGAGCTTCCCACTTTGGTCTTTCTGACTTTTTGTATTTTGAGCTGAATATAGAGCTAGTTTTGGGAGACCAAGTTGCAAAATACCAAAAATTGAGAAAACAGTTGACTTGAGGAATGGGATATCTATTTTTACTTTTGGAAGAGGAAGGACTTATCAGCACATGCTGTCTCAGCTGGCTAGTCAAAAGAGCTGGTTGTCTCTCTGGGAAAGACAGCAGTCTCAGACAAGCTGACTTTACTGGAAAGCCCATACCAAACCTCCTCAGTCACTGCAAACTTGCAGGTAGAGGACTCAGAAATTACTCACTCAAACTGAAATGCAGTGTCAGGTGCTCGACACCAACTTCCTGTGCAGTGCCTTGGGGCTGATGCAAATTAGGGTCTCCCTGCTGCTCTCAATGTGTGTTCCCCTTGCCCTCAGCAGCAGAGGAGAATTGAAAAGAAATTTTCTTGTTTGATAATTCTTTTAGGTCTTAAGCAGAATTGTCAGATTAATATACTTTCAGTCTGACTCATGATTCGCTTCGCAGTGTGTGGTATGTTAACCAGCTTTCTCCTATGATTACACAGTGGACAGGACCAAACAAGAAAAGCTTTCTGGTTATTCGTCAGGCTCACAGAAGACAAGTGGTAAAAGTTATTTACAGAAACAAAACCTTAGTGCTTGTTAACAAACCATGTACCTGCTTGCAGGCAAAAAGCACTGCAACCACTGATTCTGGAACCTCTTGCCCATTCTGTTCCTGATATAGCAGCTTTACCAGCTGTTATTTTGGGCTTCAGCTGATTCAACAATGCTGCTTTCTCTTTCTACCTACAGCTGCAGGCAGTTGTGGCTGGTTATTTCATTTGAGTGAGCAATGTCCTTCAGGCTATGATGGCTCAGGGATGTTAATAGGGTTCAGATGCCTCTGAGCTCACAGAATGCTGCACCTCTTGTCTCTCCTCTGCTTGTTCTATTGCAGAACATCAAAGCAAAACAGTATTGAAATATTGAGTGTCTTGACTATTGCTAGTGCACTATGCCCTTTTCTTGGTGTGAGTGTGGTGGATTTCTCTTCCTTCTCCACAATCTCTTCCACCTATTGAGGTTTTTTTCCCCATGTTGCAATGGTTACCTGGCGTTGGTATTGGTGCTTTTGGTTCACTTTACAATCTAATTACTCTTCAGACATTATTTTTTTGTACTTGATGAATCTTTCAGAGAAGTATATTGCAAGTTTCTCCTTGGAAGATGTCATTCAATAGGATATTTTTAATATTCCTGTCTTGTTGAGGAAATCTCTCAGACTTTCATAATTAAGTCAAGTTTTTAATTTTCTTGTGGATGACTTGCTGAGGTTCCTGGCTGAATGTGACTGACTTTACAATTAAAGGTTAAGCACCTAAGAAGTTACTGGAAGAGCCTGAAAGTAGTGGTTGCTCCTGCATGATATGCTGGTTACCTGAAAGATGAAGGTTCATTGGGTTGTAATGGGTGATGACTCCTTTATGATGGTCTGCTTCTTGCTAACTGCTCTGGAGCAATGTGCCTGAGGTCGTCTTCACCCCATTATAAGTGCCCTTCAAAATACAGCGACTCCTTCCTGAAAAGCCATGTTTCTGTTTTACAGTAGAATGTATGTAATGATGGGTAGTTTGGGGGGTGTCTTTGTATTACTGAAGTTGCTAAGCCATCC
Organism: Rhagologus leucostigma; assembly: GCA_013397725.1. Lineage (NCBI taxonomy): Eukaryota > Metazoa > Chordata > Aves > Passeriformes > Rhagologus > Rhagologus leucostigma. The sequence goes on along the minus strand of VZTD01005670.1, from coordinate 1,699,030 downwards.
TTATAGTATTTGACATGTAAAAATGCTTGTTTTATCCATGTGCCTTAAGACTTACTAGGGTCATGAAAACATTCTTCTTGTTTCATTTTGTCACAAGATAGCATACTGTTCTTGTGGCAGCACAATGCTGAAAAGTTCAGAAATGAAAAACATGAGGGATGTAAAAATATGTCTAGCTGGCAGACAGTAATTCAGTCACTGAAGTTGCTATTGCTGTGTGCATATGATTATCTCAATAGCAAGGCTAAAATTCACTTTAAAACTGCATTCACTTGCTTAAGAGATGCTGTGGTTTTTTTATTTACAAGGTGACATTGATTTAAACCATCATATTTTAATGTGTGTTACTTTATGTAGTTGAGTTGGCCAAGATGTCAGCTGAAACCTGGACACAAGGGCATAGACATCCTTGTATTCAGGTGGTGGAAAGTAACATCTGAAGTAACCTCTTTGCTTTTATTTGTGTTGCCATGGGACCCCTTTTGAATTGAAGGCATCGTCCAGGAGATCTGTGTCACATATAAGCACGTAACTGAGATTTCAGGATTGCTTGTTCTTCAGTAAGACTTGTATTCTGACCAATAGTGGCCTTTTGATAAGCAAAACTGAAAGGAATCTGGATCATCTGCATCTTGCTGATAGTCTTGAAATATATATAGCCTATTCCTCAAAAAAATAAAAGGAATAAAAAAAAACATGAGTTTGAAATGTTCTGAAATGTTCTGTAAACATTGGACTTGCTGGTCAAAAGCTTTGAAAACAGTTAATTTGGGACACACTAATTTCTGACGTGGGAGGCACTGTATTTAAAAAATAAAAAACCTAGGCCCTTCTTTAAAGGAAGAACATAGATTTGGTTGTGTGGAATTCTCAAAATGAACTTGTATAGCTACTTATAAAGACAAGTAGTTTTACTGCAAAGGTTTCCCTAATTTTCTTCATCTGCAACTGCAAACAGACTCTAATAGTGGTGTGAGCTGGCCTGGATCATTTGGATGATGAAATTTAATACTGTGGCTTCAAGTAGATGGAAGAAGTAACCAAGAGCCAAGATAGTAAAGCATGATCCTTGAGCTACATTTTCTCTACAACTTAGCATTGCTTCCCTAGCTGGCAAGTCTGAGCTCAGAATTAGTTTGTCAGATTCATGCTTGCTGGTTTTCCCCTTACTTGAATATAAGTTTTTCACAGAAGTTGCTGTGTAACTTCCCATGCTAGGCAGCTCTGCTGAGGGATGCAAATACTTGGCTTTCTGGGTACCATGGAGTGTATCTGGATCTTGGCTCCGTGCTTTTGATGCATCCTGCTTTTCCATATCATGCAATATGGACTAATAGTAGTTGTCTGGGTAGTAGTGTTTTTCTCTCTCCTCAAGTGCTTGATATGTCAAATACTTGGAATATAATTCTGTGGGCTGTAACCATATAGGGTACTTAGTTTATGGAAATGATCTCTCCGTTGTTGAAATTTGTTTAGTCCAGGAATGCTAGACTTTGTTACATCATAGTTGTTGATGTAGTTATGCCATACAGCACTCTCTTTACAATTTGTGCTAGACTTCTTAACCACTCTTTGAAAAACATGCAGTTTTATTTAAGTTTTCAGATATATCTAATGTCTGAGAGCTTGAGGTGGGGTGGAGAAAAGGGTCCAGACAAACCAGGAGTGAAAATGCTCAGCTTTTGGACTCCTTGAACATAAAATAAACAGTGTGCAGTGAGTCACAGCACTGTCACTACGTAACTAAGGGGAGCTTGCAAGTTTTTATTTTCTTTAATGGACTATCCAAAGGATTGGTGTTGTTGAATTTTACTGTATCTTCCAGGACAGATAAGCTGACTTCCTGCCTAATTAACTTATTGCTTTCTGAAGTGTTTCCTGAAGCCTTGAGATCCTGTGCATTTACATGTATTTGCATAAGTAATGCACAAAGGAAAGTGCTCAGGAGTATCTGACTGGGGCTTCTGGTGGAGTTGGCAGTGCTCACTGTTGCACAAGGTACCTGTTTCACAGCTCCCCCAGTGAGCAGACAGCTTTGCAGCCACCTTGGAGGGGCATGGTAAATGGAACAGTGATAGAAGTGCAGTCAAACAAATCCAGCCTGCAGCTCTGCTTTTGGGCCAGTCAAGCTGGCACAGGTCGTGGATGCTGAAATCTGCTCTTAAACCATCCAGGGTGACTGATCAGAGACAGGTGCCCATGCTGTGGATGTCTAAAGTTTTGGAATGGTAATTGCCACCAAAAATGTGAATGAAATAAAAAATAGTGCAAGATTACTTCAAAGCTGAGTTAAGCTAACCATCAATGAAAACTCCACAACACTGTTAGTCATCTTCAATTACCCAGGCCATGACTGCAAAACTGTTGCATGACTATTGTAAATATAAAATATATCCTGTGTGAGTATAAACATCTTCTACCTAAGTGACATCCTTGTCACTTAGCTCCAGCGGTATGAAACCGAAGACATTTAATCTTGTTAATTTTCCATGGTGATTTACTAATGAACTATTTAAATTATTTATTGCTCCTGCCCACTCCAAGGTGTACTTAAGGTCAGGAAGTATGAAATAACTTAACCTGACACCAGTAATACTGCACTGTAATGCCTTCACTCCTAAAGATTTCCAAGGATCTAAACCTGGCATTGCACCTTCGCTTTCCACATGTGGAAGAGGAACGATGTTTTGCAGACCAGAGGGGAATTTTGTTTGGGGGATTACATGGTTTTCAGTTGTGTTTCTCTGATTTCTGGCCAAGTTGTTAAATATAGAAGCATGGCTTCATCGTGAGTGTGGGCCTCCCTAAAACCTGTCCTTTCCACGGGTGAGCCCAGCTGTCAGCAATGTGTGTGTGTGTCTCTGGTCAGCCAGGTCAGCTGTTGCCTGCTGAAAACTAACCCAATGTGAAGGCAGGCAGGGAGGAGCAGAAAGGACAGGAATGGGATGCTAGCGCTGCTGGGAACAGTGGACAAGAGAGCACACTGGGAGTTAAGCTGTTTGATGCCTTGCTGCAGAGATAAGGCTAAGCCTTGGTCTATATCAGCCATGAATCAGATCCTTTTTGGAACTCCGTTGGTTTCTCTCCCTGCATGAAGGGTAGCGATTTTGAAACTTGGAAGGTTGTAATGGTGATCCTCAAGAGGAGGAACAATAGATGAACAAGTGAAATCTCTCTCAGCTGCTGCTTGAAGTTTCTGTTTCTATAGGTTTTACCAACAGCATTATCCTAATAAGCCTCTCTATTCTTGAGCTTGTTGTCCTCTTAACAACAGATACCAAGTCTCTTAATCAATATTGCACTTTCTATGTCAAGAAAAGAAGCAGTAAGATCTGACAACTCTGATATTGGCAGTTTAAATATCAGTCTTTTAGGGGAAATATTTTTTAGATGTGTATGCAGTAAATTCTAGGCAACTAAAATGTAAAGGAAATAAAGGTATAGTCTCTGGCATGGGATTTTGTAAAAATCCCTTTGGAATACAGATAGTCTGTGTCCATGGTAGCTTTTGGTATCTGGAAGTGCTTCTGTTTGTCCCAGTGGGAGACACTGACACCAGTTTTAGTCTATAGCTGAAGCTAAAAATGAATGTGTTGGACTTAGTCCATCATAGTATTCTGTCTGTAATTTTGTGGGTTTTGCAGTAAGTGATAAGGAAACCTGAGCAAACTGTTCCCTTGCCTCTTTGTCAAGAAATGTGAAAATTATTCTACTTCTTTCGATTAGTCCTCTGATGAGACTCCTTCCTGGCATTAGGTGAGACTATGGAAAGTCTTCTTTGCAGAAATTACATCCTTTTCTCCATGCCTAGAGTCTCTTCCTTTCTATCTTTGAATGTACATCACTTACACCTCCATCGCTGTGTCCCCTTACAGTCTAGGGTTGTGTCTCTAGAAAATCTTTCCCCTGAGGGACAATTTATGCTCACTCTGAATAACAATTTGCCAGATAGGTAATGCTATATTAGCTTGCTTGCATCTGTATGTCTTTGGGGACTCTGACTATATGCTCGTAGTAGGAGTCTAGGAAGGGATAACTTGTGGTTCATTTTCAGATGTTGCTTCACTTTTACCTCCTTTTAGCAGCAGTTCTTGTTGGCCTTGGTTCTATTCTTTCCTTTTTTTTTTCACTGTTCTGAGTATTGTACCTTTGGCCAAACTGTTTTCTAGGGAGGAGAAAATATTTTTAGGAAATTAAGTACTTAGTTTCTGGTAGGATCTGACAAGTACTGCAGTCAGTGCAAAAGGGACAGGCAGAGCTGCCTGGCAAGATGCAGGAACAATGAGTCTGTCCTGTTGTGATAGGAGCAAATGCTTGGCTTTGGTGTCCTGCATCTCTTCAGTCTCATCCTTCCCAGTTTTAACTTCACTCGTATTGGGTGCGCTTATAAGACTCTCACAGCAGCGCTACTCTATAAATAGCTTAGGCAAGCAGATATAATAGTTACATGGGAAAAAAGTAAGAGAATAGTAGTTGAAATTACATATGTTCAGCCACTGTGCACTGCCATGTGTTTTACATGATACATCTAATAGTTAACTGACTTACTAAAAAAGACCTTCAGCATCTACTATTGGTCCAACACACTGTTTTAATTTGCCTTTGTTCAGAGACTGACGTCTCCTCTCTCTGCTGCTTCGATAAGAGACATGCTTCAGATTCCAGTGGTTTCTCTCCTGAGTGACCTATTTGTGTTTTCTTATGCAGCCTTTTTATTAGGCTGTGTCCCAGCAGTATGAATTGCAGCAGAGCAGCAGTGCTACCTGTGGCTTAAGGTACAGGGATAAATAACTCTGATCAAGCCCTTCTCAGCTGTGCCTGTGGCTTTAATAAAAGGAGGCTGAGTTCCTACTGCTTAGTTTATGCTGGCTCTAGTTTTTGTCTGATGATCCAGGAAATCAATTCAGCTTGCTAAAAGACCAGAGACTAATCTGGAAAAAAGTCTGTGTTTTGGGGTTTTGCTTTGTTCTCATTTTTGCTGGGTTCATAGGCTGAATCAACTTGCTTTCTGATTGAAGGGGTTGTTGGTAGAAAGGGGAAAAGAAGGCAGGACTGTTCCCACTTGCCAAGTGGCAAATCATGTAATTCAGCTTAGCTGGGAAGCAAAAGGCTGGAAAAACCACAGCCTGAGCTGGTCTTGCTGCTGGCTACTGTCTGGGTAGGTCACCAGCTGAGCTCAACAAAAGGCATGTTGAATGCCGGGGGGTGGGAGGCTGGATCTGGCTGACAAGCTGGGTTACTCTGCCATGGAGCTACGTTGGAGAAGGCGATAAGCAAAGTTAGCACTGTAGTGCTGCATTGTATTTATACAGTAGTCTTCTGAGTTTGAAAGAGTTATTCTGACAGTGAGTATTTTCCCTTTCTTATGCTGTTAGGCTTCCATACATCAAACCTGGTACCTGGTGGTACTTAGATACTTGCACTGATGTGCTTTCAAAAGCAGCTTCTACTCTGTGTGAATTGTAATACACACGCTTTGTGCAAATATTCTAGCTCTCCCTTTACTGACGGAGATCTTGGTGTGGGCTTGAGGAATTCAGAATTGAGTTGACTCCACATACGATATGTGCATCAAATACTTCCAGAGTATTCTGGACCTGCAACTGAACCAGTATTGTGCTTTATAGGGTGTTTTCTGTTTCCCTTTCTACCACTGTTTCTGCAAGAGTTTTCAGTCATCACTACCTGCCTTGATTTTTATTTGTTTTTCATAATCGGGGTGTTCTGATATCTTACCTAAGTAAAATACTGTATTATATGAAGGTCTCCAGAGAGAATTATGACTGCATGGCAGATGTTCTTGGGAGATATTATACTCATCAGATTTCTTGGTAGGTGGCAAACTAACTTCTCATTTTGATATTAAAGACTTTCGGGTACTGTGATTAGTTTTAACACTTCCTCCTCCTTTCAGGATTCTCTGTACAACACTTTTATAAGAGCTATGTATTAGTGCATGCCATGACGAATGAGCAGTAGACTTGAATGAAGCTTTTGGGACAAGAATTTTGATGCTTGTCTCTAACATACTTGTAGATAGCTCTGGTAAATGCTTAAAAGGTTTCATTTTTGTCTCGATTAAATTTCATACTTGAATTCAAATCTTATGTGCTACTTATGGTTTGTTGATGTTAGGTGTCACTAGTGCCTTTCCTACAGTTCATTTGCAAAATGTACCAGAGTTGCAATTTAGGTGGCATTAAGTATGTCTGACTGTGTACATCTGTAGCATGCAAGTGTGCTGGTGGTGAGGTAGACAGCTACTTTTTATATGTGCCACAAAAGAAAATTGTAAATACGGTACCAAGAGTGGAGAATGGCATATTCGAGTAAATCCTTGTAATTTTAGGGGACTTAAAACACAATCAGTGGTCTTGGCAGATGGCCAAGGGCCCAGGCGGCTTCTGGAACTCTTCCAGCTGTTAATGGAGTGTGGGTTCTGATTAAATTTACTGTGGCCACTGAGTCTTGGTCTGCTTGTCTCTGTATGTGTTAATGTACTCTTTTCTAACAATTAATATTTAATTTTAAAATCTGTTTTAATACTCAAAAGCAGCTTTACAATATCCTCATAACATAGATCTCTCCTTTATGTTAAGCACAGTAAAGATTGAAACACCAGCATGTGAGAGGCCCTACCATAAAACCTAGCTGTTGTAAAAGCCTTGAAATATTTGTGCTGGCAGCCTTGCAGCCTCCCAAGAAACACTGCTGCATTAGTTATGTGAAGTCTGTTCTACAGTTGACATAATTAACTGGTTACAAAAAATAAAATCTAATAAGTAGAATTGTGGTGTGGTCAATGGGGCCTTTGACAAGACTTCAGGGTGGTAGTTTGGACATGAGCCTGCTGGACTGACTGCTTTTCCATTTTACTATAGCTGAAAATCTTGCAAAGAAATGGAATGGTAGGGCAATCCCTTATACTTCCAGATATGTCAGTGAAAGGAAGAACATATCAAAGGAAGGTGGCTTTAGGATGAGGTTATTCTTTTACTTTGGAAGAAATAGGGAGTTTCTTAAACTTCAGACCCCAGAGAATAAATACATAAGAATTACTAGGCTCATGCCAAAGGCAAGTTCAGTTCTGCAAGAGGACTCCTGTTAAAAGGCTGTGAATGCTTTTTACATCAATACCACAGATAGATTGAGACAAGGGGAAAGTAGATTACTGTAGCATTTGTGTGAATGCTGGTATGATCCTACAGAGTAGGTGGCTATATATTGGGTTGGTTTAGCTCTCTACATAGAAGTCTGTTAGAATTTTTAATTTTTTGACGTTATGAATTTTTCAGGTCAAGGAGTCAATCTAATTGCAGTCAGCAGTAAAAGGTGAGGTAATGCTTCTCATGGAAAATATCTTAAACAATTAAGGCAAGAACATAATTGCGTAAGAGTCTACAAAAATGAATGGCTATGCCTCAGTAAAATTCTTTTAAAGAATTGTTGATGAGAAATCTTCAAGTAAGGCTGTATCTGTAAGAGAAATAGAGGTCACCCATCTGAATTGAGAAACTTTTTAGGTTCTTGATTTGGTGATTTTTGTTGCCAATTGTTAATATATCATACTACTGGGGTGTAACTGTAGCGATGTCATATAGATCGGTTTTAGTATCTTTGAAACACCTTTTCATACCTTCAGTTTTGTTAAATTCTGTAATATTTGCAATGTTTTAGTGTGCCATTACATGTGATATATTCTAGAGGTCTATGAATTTTAAATAATTACTTTCTGGTTATGAAAAAAAATCTGATTTATTGCTGCTTTTCTTTCTCCAGTCTTGCTTTTGTTACTTACACTGGTTAACTTGCAAATTGTTGGAAGTGAACAGACATAAGTCTGTTAGTATAGCAAAAGTTCCTGCTAAAATTCCCAGAGTTTGATGAGACTCCAGCAATACTTACTGTATTACATCTTTAGGCAAGACTCCTTCGTCTTCACTATACATTTGTTTTCCATGCTGAAGAGATGAACCAAGACTCTGTAGTGAAGGGAGGCTATTATGTGCAGGGTAGTACCTTGATTCTTACAAAAATGGGAATGTTTATTGTGCAGAGGAGCTAGAAAAAATTCAATTATTTTGAGACTAAGGCTAAATCTAAGGGAGGTAAAACTAGGGAGCTATGTTCTGTCCTTCACTGAAAAAAATGTGGTTAAGTGACTTGTTAGTTGCTATGATGTGGTGAGCATTAGATACACCTATTTCAGTGTGTTTTAAAGTAAGTGTTCTACTCTGAAAGAATATTGAATATATGGAAGTGAAATGTGATTGTCAGTTGCATGTTAAATAGGCCAAGTACTAAAATCTTGTTTTAAACACTGAGGTTTTGGAGGCAGATGGAAGAAATTATATTTCTGAGCCTTCATCTTGTCTTATGGGTAGATCAAGGTCCTGCCTTCACAATCTTGAACTACAAGGTAAACTGTTTTGAAATGCATTAGCCTCATTCTAAACACCATTATTCTGGAAACTGATGAGAACCCATTCTATAGCTAATGCAAATTTAATGTTGTGGTGTAAATTGTAGCTATTCATATCTCTTTTGTATAAGAAGTGATGCACAGTCTGCAGTCTGTGTGTGAGAAAATGAACAAAATTAAGTCTGATTGATACTGTTCAGTCTCTGTAGTTTAGCTCTTACAGAGTTCTAACTGTTGTTGTTCAGCACAAGTTTTGTTTTATAATTTTAATGTAATGTTATCGGTACATATGAATTACTTATGCGGAAACTGAATTTATTCCAGTGCTGATACCTTGCAATGAGAGAGAATAAAGTGATGAACAAATAAAGTTCAGCTACCACTCTGTGTTTTAAACAAAACAAAAAACAATCTGGCAGACATTTAGGAGAGCCATAAATCTAATTTTATCAAATCCGTGCCTCTGCCTTTTGGTTTGGTTTTTTTTGTATTGGCCTCCGTGCGCCTGTTTGGTTTTGGTTTTTTAAGGGTGTTGAAGCCTAACTTGAGTCAATGGAAGTGCCTGCTTATGTAACAGGTACACCACATGTGGTGTGGCCCACTTGTGCTTATTGCACACGTGTCACCACACAGCATGGCTCAAAGAAATGGTAGGTGAGAACAGACTAATTTTCATTCTTTAAAGGAAGATTTAAGTCATTCCAGTCTTTTGTGCATCATCAAATACAGGTATCAAAGTCAATCTCATTTGAAGAGATGGTATAAAAAATAGGAGAAAAAAACTTCCTAAAAAGAGGGTAACCAGACAGCTCTTAAAACCTAAATCTCTCAAGGTGACCTGGAGCATAGTGAAGGAGGTGGAGGTACGACATGGTGATTGATTGTGAAACAGTGTGCCAGTGTGTGCCATCTAGCAGAATTACAAGAGAGCGGAAGAAACCTGGGTAGCATGGAGACAACTGCCTTCAAAACAAACAAACAAAACAGCAGAAGGAATATTTAAATGTGTTAAAATCATGAGTCTAGTAATCTTAATGTAGAAACACTGTGAAAAGTTTGTGGTTAACAAAAGGCATCAAAACTGATAATGCTTTCTTCTTACAGATCAGAAGGTTCCACTGCCTGTAGGAATTGCTGATGATGAGGATGTAAACGAAGCATATATAGTAGATACAGCTTTTGCAGGGAAATTAAACAACTTGTGTCTTTGTCCAGTGGGGAGGAAACTGGAGATTTCACTTTTTGCACTTTTCTTTGTGAGGGATTCCTCAGCTGGTGGATCTAACATGGTAGAGGTAGAGGAGAAGAGTTTGTGGATGTAGCTGATAACATTATCAGCAGTGAAGTACAAGGACAGGGTGGTATTAACTCTGGTTCTAAGTACTCAAAGATGAAATAGCAGAATGCAGATGATGTGTAAATTCTTGTATAAATCTACTGTGTTGCCAGTGCTATAGAGAATGGCAGGTGTGGTGCCAAAATTTATGTAAGGGAGACTATAAGACTTGTAAGGCTCTGATGCTAATGTCTGACACAGTCCAGTTAGTGTTATTTGTGCAGCTATCCACTGCTTCTGTCCTTATGGTCTCTGCCTTCTCTCTTACAGTCAATGTGACTTTTGTAAGGAAACCTGTCTTGCAACTTTTATGGAGGCTGATGGAGGGTCAATAACCATGTGGATAAAAGTGATTTAGGTGTCTCTAATTTCTAAGTGAATTTTGAGATGGTCCCTCACTAGCTTTCAAGGCAGCTAATAAGCCATAGCATAAGTAGAGAAGGTCTTTGTGCTGATAAATAATTCCTTAATTTGCAAAGAAAATAAGGTGGAAGTAAATGCTTGGCTGTATCAGTAAATAAAGTCACTTCTAGGCAGGGCAAATTGCTGTGGGAATCTAAGACTTTGCTAAATTACCTGGAAAAGCCCAGGTGACCAGTGGAGAAGACAGCTTGCTGCTGATATTAAATTAATTGGGATAGTAAGGGTCTGAAAGCTGAAAAGAACCACAGAAGAAGTCATATGACTGAATTTCTAGTGCTGTCATTTGTCAGGAGAACAGGTAGCTGCATTGAGGAGAACAGCCCCAGCTTTACATATAATGATGGATGCTAAACTGGCCATAACCATGCAGGAGCAAGGTCTTAGTACTGTTATAATTTAGTAGATGTCAAACAAGCAATTGTCAGTTACCAGAAGAGGAATACAGAGTAAACTAGAAAAGGTTGCTGTGTTACTGTGTAAATCCAGTTTGTATCAGCATTTTGAATACTTTATATGGTCCCCTTCCTGCTAAAAGATATAGTAGAGCTTAAAGCTCAGTTGAGGCCATGAAGGATGATGAAAAATACAGAACAGCTTTGATGTAGATACTTGACTAAGCATCAAGAGTTGTCAGCATGGAAAATAGAGGAGAGCTGAAGTCTCAAAAGTCATGAGTTAAACTGAGGACTGGGCAGGAAGTGATTTCTGCCTTTTTCCATGAAAGATGTAGAAGTCAGGTTCAAAACCACCAAGTGGTTCTTTGTGCAGCCAATTTGAGACTTTAGAAGATAAAAGCTAACAGTCTTTAATCTTTGAGCACAAATTGTTGTGATGTACTATAGACTTGATGTCTGCATTGCAAGAGAAGTACTGAATTTTGAACTATCAAGGTGATAGACATCTACTTTGTCAGTGACGAGCTATTGCTGCTACTCCAGTTCAAAAATAATGCATATTTTCTATGTTCATTCTTAAGCATATTACAGCACAGTAGAAACTTAATTGAATTCTAATGATTTTACTGTAGTGAATTTGAAACCAATCCAAAAAGAATACTACCTTCGTTTTTGATGTTTCTTTTGCTTACTGTAAAGCCTTTCCTAGCTAATTAGTTGAAGTTTGGTTATCTGTTTCATATTTGTTACTAAAATCCAAAGAAAAATACTACTGTTTGAGAAGTGTTGTGATTTGTTGTTGCTTGTACGCACTTACGTGGGAATGCTACTCTGACCGAGCTTAATGTTCTCTTGCTCAGTTTAAGCTGTAAGACTTCAATCAGTTTTGTTAGACACTGTACAAAAAGCTCATCACTGTGAGGAAGGTAGCTGATAATTAAGACCTATGTTTAGTCTTTGCTTCACCATCTAATCTTGGTGCTTTCAGTTGCACATCTAAATAATTGAAGAGATGACCCTTCTAAAGGGACAGATGGAGGGAATGCTCTGCTGAAGAGTTTGTTATAAGAAGTAAAGCTTGCCCTTGTCCTCAACACACCATGTCAGCTAAAATTAAAGATTGCTTTGTTAAAGATTGCTTTCTTTATTCAAATCGTGTAGCTGGCAACTTGATTAATTAGCTTTCTTAAACACAGGATTTTTACAGTTGATGAGTTTCAAAACTTCGCCTCAATGCTGCATCATCCAGGAGCGGCAGTGCTTGCTTCCATGACCACTGGCTTCCTTTGGCATATACGTATTTGTGCTGTGTTAGTTTCACCTCATACCATTTTTTGAAAACATAAGTAAAATCTGGTCTTGCATGGAGTGATATCATTATTTACTTTGTGTTGAGATATAAGAATAAGCTGTAATTTTAATTTTTCATACAACTTTTAGGAGATGAATAAAGTACAAAATTATGAGAAGTGACTTTTTATCAAAGTCCGAGGTTGCTGCTTGTTCTGTTTGAGTCTTAATGAAAAAAATGTAATGATGAAGTGAAATAAAGGAGCCACAATGAGTGGTCAGAGGTGAAAACTATGCAATCTCTTTACAATGTCTAACAAAACCAGTAAAATTGCTTTGATGCTTTTACTTTGGCTTTAACAGGACCTAAGCAGTTACTAAAATGACTTTATGACGTAAAACATCAAAGCATTAAAGGAAATCAATTAATAACTACTTACCTACTTCTTTACATGATGTGTAGTTAAAGGCTTTCTGTTCGGTGTACTTTCGTTAATGTGAAAGGGATTTTTTATTATTCAGATGAATATTTTAATGACAAACGTCTTTTGTATGACAACATGAAATTTAAATGCCTTGCATGCGTTATGTTCTGGTGGACTATAGTTTCTGGATAGTTTGTGATCAGATTCACTTGCTCACTTATAAAACAAATCTTATGGGCTCTGTAAGACTGTAATTTAAATTGCTTAGACTGAGCTTACAGGAAAAGATGACTTGAAAAACTAGTAATTAATATTGCTGAAAGTTAGGCATACTTTGATATAAAATGTCTTAAACCTCGTTGATATGACCATGTGTAGTCTCAGTTATAAATAAACTTCCATGTATTCTCAGCAGCCTTTCAGTCTAATTGCTCGGCCTGAGAGAGGATAAAAATATACTTAAGTTTTTCTCTGTGTGATAGCTTCTCTCTTTTTTTCCTGTGTTTCTCACTTATTATTTTATTTGGAATTCAAACAGTTGAATCTGCAAGCTCCCCAGCATCAGGCTTCATGGATGTGAACATTGGTTCCATTCCTTGATGAAGTGGCATCACAATGCATTATTGAAATGTGCAAAACTGTTCCATTTAATGGTCCAGAAGAAATAGTGTCTGCATTGTTAGACTTGTAACCTGTAGTTTATTTTGAGGGTATTTAGAGTATGTTTTAGAGTCATTTGAGGATATTTAGAATGTGTTTTAGGGTCACAAGAGTCTCATCCCTTTGTCTTGCCCCTTAATGCATACTCTAGGGTAGTTTATGATTGTACAACACCTTTGCCTCGTACAGGTCTGATGTGTTATGCTGCTAGTTAGCTGATAATGTTTATGCTCTTTGATGTAAATTGGTTTAAGGCTTCAAAGTATATAAAAGAACTTTGGCTACAGTTCTGACTCCTGTAGTTTACTCATATGCTGATGCATCTTGTTAGGTCCAGTAACATTAAGTCTTTATAGTCATTTCCCTGTATACAAGGTTGTTTTATTCTCTATTCTGCAAGCATGTGGACTAGACATTTTAACTTTGCTCTTATGTGGAAACAAATGCCAGCAATGATCCTAGAAACAGGAACTTTCTGATAATACTTTTTATAAATTAGCTGGAGTTACTAACTTCAAACCAAAGTTGTTGCACCATAAAATTCAATAATGGATTTTTTGTAGGTAACTGGAGCAAGTAAGGATTTTGTTTATAGTATATGAAGCTATCGGTTTTTTCTTAGATCTTTGGAATAGTGGATGCAATTTTTTTTTTCTTGTGGGGGGGGAAAAAAGACTTTATCTTACTTTTGGAAGACAGTAACCCTTTTAACCTCTTGGAGCTATACCATTTTAGATACCTATCAAGAGATGAATTCATGAAACAGATGGTAGGGGTAAGTGCTCATGGCAAAACAACAGTGGAATAAACTGCAGCAAGCAATGGTTTTTGGTTTGTCCAGGATTTGCCATGGGTGTGTTTTGGCAGAAGGTGTGTATTCACTTGATTGCCAGCTCTGCTGGATCTTCTTCCTAGCAACAGTTACCATCAGCTTTAAAGTGTAGCAGTAGTGTCTGAGCTTTTAATATTAAAGAAATGTTCTTGAACATGTAAATAAATTCATTTTTGAGTAGGAGAATCAAGAGTGTGGTAAGAGCATAAATATGGCTTATTTTCTCTAATGAATTTATACTCTCATTTGACATGCAGTGACCATTATTGGAGATAAATACGGTAAGAACTGAAATGACAGAAAAATAGTGATTTCTCTGAGAAGGTGTACCATGGCTTCCCAGTGGAACAAGCCATGGTTTGACTGAAGCACAGTAGAAAAGCACTGTTATAAAATCAGATATCTAAGGCTTTATCTAGTTTCCAGTTAAATCAATAAGACTAACTGATCCTGATGGAGTTCTGATTCTCACTCTGTCCATTTGCTGATGGCTTTGGGAACACAAGGGACTTGATTTTCCTCCCAACTCAATGTAAAAATTATTTCTGGCACTCCCTTGTTATCCTAGATCTGACTCTGCTGCCAAAGGGACTATCAGCAGCTTTGTCTGGACCCAGAATTTGGACTGCAAAAGCAAAGTGTGGCTTGGATGTGTGTTTGCTTTATTTAAAGCAGAGATGTGAAGGTATATCACTGCTGTACATCCCCTGTGGCTCCCAACTGCCTTGGGAAGGTGGGCTCTCCACTTCAGGCCTAGTGCTCACCACATCTCCCCACCTGGACACAGGAATTTGTCCAGTACTTCAGGAGGTGAAATGTATGGTTGAAGAATAAAAATAATAAAAAAGAGCTTTTGTCTAGGGTTTTAAAAATAACTTTGCAAGGAGGTGCCAATTAAGGCATCATCCAATGCCTTTGCGCCAGTAAGTTACTCAGGCAAGCAGTTATCTCTTAAACAATATGGTTAAAACCCCATTTTAAATTGGGTTTTTCGTGTTTAATTGGTTCTATAGGCAACACCATCAGTCTTTTTCTAAAGCTGAAAGTGTTAGTGCCAGTAGTGCTACATAGTTGAAATTTTAAAGTATTGTGTGGGTTTTTTTTTTTTCAGATTTTAAAGATCGGAGTGCTAAACTGGAATAAAAGCTCATTTACAGCAAGTAAAGTTTGATTCAAACTTTAGACTGTTAAAATTATCTTTGTCTGGCAGAGGTCTATTTGTAAATGATAAGAGGATTTTTTGTATTTAAGCTTATTTAGTTTGGTAATTTAAAATTACAGGAGTTTTCCTTTATTGCTCCATGTGTGAATAAAACTGAGGTATGAGAGAGTGAAATATGCTACCTCCAAAGTCTTGGAAGAAAGTGATTAAAATTAACCAGGCTGGATAGCGAGGCACAGGTAACTTGAAAAAAGCAACTTTGCTAAAGTCATTAGTCAAGACTCTTTAAACAGTTATCATTAGCTGGTTTGCATTTTAAAGCTATTTTTCAGTAAGCTATACAAATTCTGAATTAAAAAGCTACTTTATGATAAACTATTGTCAACTGCTGTTTTCTAATATTCTAAAAAGCCAAGGAAGTCTTTGTATCTCTGTGTTATACAAGTTTGCGTGTGTACTTGCATGTACCCTATTACTCAGCAAAACATAAAAAGTAGAATTAATATAGTGGAAAGTATATGTAGTCACTGGTCAATTATAGTAATAGTTAAAGCTCAAGCATTAAGATTAATACGTATT
The DNA here is from genome assembly GCA_013397725.1 of Rhagologus leucostigma. NCBI lineage: Eukaryota > Metazoa > Chordata > Aves > Passeriformes > Rhagologus > Rhagologus leucostigma. The sequence continues at coordinate 1,683,506 of VZTD01005670.1, read as the reverse complement.
ATACAAATCAAGGGTTTTGACGTAGGTGATGCATCCCTTCATGTTATACCCATTTTGTTTTATGCAACAATAGTCTTCTGTTCTGAAACATGCTCTTCCTTTGACCTCTTATTGTTTTATTACTGAACAACAAGCTTCAAGGCTACAAGTGGTTAGTTGTGACATCCCAAACATGTTTTTCAGCTTGAAATAGTGCTAATATACTGTTGGGGATTTACGTGCAGAGGCAAAAGGAGAAAGAATAAGATGTGTTGTGTTTTCTGTCTCCTTTTTGTAGCAAAACTAGACCACAGAAAAGCCTGAAGATATCTTGGAGACTTAATCCTTTAAGCATATGTAAGCATGAACTCTGGGATCATTTGAAAAAATTGCGGAATTGAAGTTTTGTGAAAGAAATGTTAAGATTGATCTAAATGCAATATGAATAGAAGTGTGCATAGTAAGGGTCTTAGAAAACTGCAGAAAAAAGGGTTAAAAATAGGGCCTGTGTTGATAACTAAGGTCACCATTCCTAGCTGTAAAATGTGAGGAATGTGCTGTTTATGTCAAGACCAAAAGGCTAAAAAGAAGGCCCTGAGGATGCTGCATCCCAGTGCCAGGAGAACAGTCATGAAGGAGCAGCACGCCCTGTGCACTCCCCATCCCTCTTAACTGGGGAGGAAAACCTGATAATGGAGAGACAACCTGACCTAATCCTAACTGAGACTGAAGTTAGTGATTTTGAGACAAAGGACCACCCAGTATTAATCAATGACTCCTAAAGAATACCAAAAAAAAAAGCCTAAAATTCATTTTATCACCAGTTGAGGACCCCAAAAATTTCAGGAGGACAAGACTAGTTGTTTTCCCTCTGTCAAAACTTGTGGTGGAAACAACATCTTGGTACTTTGGGTTATGTGGAAGTGTGAAGCTGTAAAATCAACTTGCTTTTTTTTCCTTTTATTTTATCCTTCCTGTAGTCTTGTACTGGGCTGCATGGTGCTATTTCCCCTACAATAGCTTTCTGGAAGATAAGTATTTAACTTGCTGCTATTTTATTTTACTATTTTTGACCGCTGAAGTTGTTAGGGAAATTTAAGTTTGTTAAAAAATGTGTGAAGAAATCCCTGGACTTGGAAAAGCAATACAGTATCAGGTATCTTTACTTACAATCCAGCTGTCTGCAGGCAGGGAGGTAGGTAGATATACTGGAGGATAGCTGAGAACTCTGTGGTCTTTATTATACAAAAAAGGGACATGATCTTACATTTGAGGTTCCTTGTCGTGCTGGTAGTACTTACCATTAGGAAGTAGCACCTCCTCTGCCATCCTTATCTAGGAATGGACTATCCTACTGCTCCTGGTGAATCTTCAACATTTGTCTTGACAGCACTTGTGACGAAAAACTGAGGGATAAGACGGAGGTTAAGAGCACCTAAGTTGTTGCCTGACTATGTAGGTTCTAAAAGATTTCTGGAGAAAGTAAAAGATTTCTTTTGCAGTAAAACATTGGAGGGCTCTGTGATTCTTGAAGTAGTGTCCTTCTGCCCTCATGGTTACAGCATTACATGAGGCTGCTGAAAGCAGTGAGGAATGCCAAGGGGCATAACAGAGATATGCCAGATGTACTGGCACGTGAAGCTACCACATTAAACTGTAAACTAATTAAAGTGGATGCAGGAACTTGTAAAACCTCCAGCCTCCAAAAAAAAAAAAAAGAAAGCTCTGATTTGCAGGAGAGAAGAGGTGGTTCTTGACGGACAAGTGAGCAAACACTATCTGTGGTTCTGCATTTGCAAGACACTATATAGCCAAATATAAGGACAGGGAGAAAGGAAAGCTGCACCTCATTCTAGGAAATAACCTTTTTTTTCTTGCTGAAAGCAAAGACTTAACAGTATTTAATACTTCTATGGAACCAAAAATATTCATATTACTATGTAAGTATGTACAGATGGTTTATGAGCATAGCTAATTATTCATGGTTGATGAACATAGATAATTCTTACTTGCTTATCACCACCATGATCAAGAAATGAAAAGAATAATCCAAAATTCTCTAACAAAACCATCAGCCATTGTTCTGTACAACCCTGTGAAAGTTTTACTTTTCGTTTCCTCGTATTAATTATGCATTTTTATTAAAAAGTCTGAAAGACGACAGGGCTGGTTTATCAACCTGCATCAGGCTCAAGCTGCTCCCTCAGTTGAAGAATTCCCACTCTTGCAATGGTTACTCAGTTACAGGTGTTTGGTCCACAGGTAAAGCAGGGCTTGTGCTTGTGCTGCAGGACCAGTGCGGCTCAGGTCCTTGTGCTGCTGCTCGAGCCAGAGTTTAGCCACTTAATCTCAGGGAAAGATCTGGTAGAAACTGGTTAATATGGGGTGGTCTAGTATCGTAACTTGCCACCAGCTGTACATTTTAATCCACATGCATTAGAACATCAAAAGGTGTTTCTGAATAGAAATTTTACATCTTGACACCAGCAGCATAGTCTCTTTTACTTTCTTAGCCAAGATTTACTGCAAAATTGATGTCCGTGCAGGGTAGTTCTTATGATGGCATCTGACTCCAAACTGACAAGATTGGATTGTGGGGGTGTTTCCTGTCAGTAGAAAAAGTCAGACTGTACCATAGTTCTACTTAGGATTATAATTACTTTACACTGGAATTTGCCATTTTGGACTGGAGGATTACAGTTCTGTATGGTTGCCCTTAAAACATTTCAATGTAATTTTGTTACCAACTGTTCATAATGCATGCCTTTGAGCTATTAAAAGGAATTTGATCTTCACGTTTTTCTTACAATTTCAATTAAAACAATATTGCCAGACTTCTAAATGCATCATAAATAGCAGCTGTAACAATTTTATCATGCCTCTCTTTTTAAATGCTTTTTGCAAATGATAAGTGTTTAGAAAAACATCCTTTTGTGACAGGAAAATTAGAAGAAATACAGCTTACAGACCAGCACTTAAATATTTTTACACATAAATTAGTCTAGATCCTACAGTTGCCTCTGTAGTGACTGAGAAAAGAGCAGAAACCGTCCAAGCCTGGCAGTGTCTATGCAGCCTCAGAGCGCTGTGTGTGACAGTTAATGACACCATGTTCCTCCCGAGATGGGAATGGCTAGTACAGATCCTCCTACAATGAAAAAACATCCTTGTATAGGGAGGCAATTGATGATTTCATGAAAGAATCAAACTGACAATAATTTCCATTGAAATTTCATTCTAAACCCTAAATATTGAGGCTCAGGGGAAACAATAGTGATCCAGCTGTAGCATAACCTTTACTCAGTAAGTTACTTGGTTTTTAGAATATAATGCTTTGTTGTCAACTTGCTGTGGAAACTTAAACATAGGAAATACAAAATTCCGAGTTAAATAGCTTGTAGAGACTTGAAGTCTAATGGAAATGGAGTGGAATATCAGTTACTGCTTGCTCAGAGAATGAATGCTGTCTTCAGGATAATATGTTTCTGAAGTAAATAGCAAATAGCAGAGGCTCCTGCAGGAGCAATTGATGTAGCTGTGACAACGTGCATGGGATTTCAGTGGAAGTTTCCAGATCTGTGCAGCAGGGGATTTCGCTCCCTCCTTACTCCTTCAAACACCTCCTGAAAGAAAAGAATGAAGTGTTATCAGCTGAAAAACTTGCTGCCGAGACTTTTCTTATCAAATAGTCTTTACTTGTATGATATACCCTAGTGAGCAGGTCAGTTTGCAATCTTAGTAAGGGGTTGCATTTATGCTGTCTATCCTAAATATCTGTTATAATTTTAAAAAGTAATAAAAGGAATGCTAATTGTTCTGATATCTGGTTGTGGCCACTTCTGAATTAGACAAATGATAAGGTGTTTTTACTTGTTTTTTAAGCATCTCAGAGATAGAGATTGCTTAGTGAGCACCTAAGAAAAGCTTGCTGCCTAGCTCTTGGTGCTAGATCAGCACTCAATTTCCACTTTTACTGTTTCCTTAGGGTTTAAAAACATTAGTTAACCAAGTGGTATGTCTCGGTAATGATGTTATTCATGCAGCTTTCTCCTTACTTATGAAGTTTTATTGGGGAAGCATTTAATAGTTTTTCCTTTTGTGTGAAGTCAGGGGAAAAAAAAAATCAGTATGTTAATCTGTTTTTCTGAAGTTTTTCTACCAGAAAATAATGCGTGTTGAAAAAGAGGGTGGTAAATGACAAAGGATATTGTTCCCATTACCAGCAGTAGATGTTTTAGGAGTGAATTTGCCTTCTGGAGAAGAACCTCGCTCAGTAGTGGTTGTGTTTTAGTAGGAGGTGTTCATTGCTTGAGAGTTGAATACTTATACCTTCCTCGCATTTTAAGATACAGGTGAGATAACATGGTGTTTATCATTTACTGCAGCTAGACCTCAGGAGTTTCAAGCCTCTTGCTTTCTTGTTGCTATTGCTACTCTTCCATACACTTGTATCACAGTCTGTAAAAGTTGGTTTCTTTATATGATACAAATAACCAGTAAAGACATTTCTGTAGTTATCTAGTTGCAGAATGTAATTGGAGATTCTAAGGACAAAAGGTGGCATATCGGAGTGTGTGAATGCTGCTGTAAGCTGCTGCTGAGCTGTAAACTTTCAAAGAAAAATAGGCAGGGCTCCTGTAGTGTTCTGCATTTTTCCATGGAAGTGTTTGGAACATGTGATGGTTTGATCAAGCACCAGAGCAAACAAAATAGACCTCTATTTTTATGGGCTGAAGAATGTATCAAAAATAACAAATTTAGTAGCATCAATGAAAAAATCATACACAAGCACCATCATCTTCCTAAGAAATATCAGGTCATTCCTGTTGTGGTATCTTTCTCTTGTAAATTACATGTATCCTTATCAGAGCAGCATCTACAGCTGATCTGACAGCAAGTGGTTAGCAATTAAATGGATCCTTTGATTTCTACCATGGTGTCAGCTGATGATAGTTGACTTGAAACAGAACAGAGATTCTTGTGGTATTATGTGATCTCTACAGCTCAGGTTTGTGCAGAAGGGAAGAAAAATGCTCCTTTTCATTCTGGCATCGTACAGTAGCTGATCAGAGCAGCATAGTCTGCTTCTGTTAGCCCACGCTCATCTCTGATTCTTTAAAAAAATGTCACTGCATCTTTCTAAGGTAATTTCTGGATATTGTGATTGTCCTTGTCATGATTCACTTTCTTGTTGTACGAAGACAAGCTGTAAGAGAGTGACAAGTCAGGTGGCAGTGGTCCTGACTGTTTCAAAACAATTCCAGCAGCCTGCAGTGCTCAGTGATGTGGGAGTTAATCTCCCAAAACTGCCCTTACCCACAGCCTTACAGGAGCTGCACAAGCCGCTGCATTCTCCTTGTCATCACTGCTGTGGGAGGAACGGGAATCTTGTCTGTAGTCAGCTTAGCAGTTTGGAAAATGGTGCTTTCTCCTCTAAAATAAAAACAGATTGATCAGACCAATAGCCCATAACTAGAACAGCAACTGCTGCCCTGAGGTGTTGTGCTCACTGGGAACTCAACCAAAGAGGTGGGACTGGGGGGAGCTTTGAAAAGCCTGGGATACCAAACCGCAGTGGCGATGGGGCTTCAGGAAGGAATAAAGTAATTTCCTCCCTGTGGAAGAAATGATTCATGTAATGAACAGTCAGCTTCTTACATTTGATGTGTCTAGTTTCCTTACCAAACAGAAAGTGTGTGAGGGAGTTACAGAAGCTCTCTTTATTATATTTAACAGTTATTTGGTAAGACAGGACGAAATCAGGTCTGCAGTATTTTTTATATTGCCTGCTCAAAATTTCATAAACTGCACTTCAAAATGAATGTATTAAAATCTATAAGATACAGCTTTTGTAGATCTTTGGTTTCCTGTTTATCAGGCACTGGTTTGAAAGCGTGTACTGAGTAAAATATAGCCAAACTACAGATGTGCACTACATCTTCTCTAATCCTAACCTCTGCAAGGACAGAGGAAGAGTATTTTGTGGTGTGACTTTACTATTCCTATTGTAGATATATCTTTGTTACTTTGAAATCTTTGGTATAAATGGCAAAGCTTGGCATTTGTTCCTTTTTAAGGAAAAGTCCTTAAACCTTTAATTCAGTCGGAGTACATGTTTTGCTGCAGCACCTTGTAGTTCTCAAAAAGCACAGTAGGGATGCGTAAAAGTCTGGAGTTGGCAGAGTGTGTGCCAGTTTGCTCCAGCAGACTTGCACAAATGAGCTTGTTATCTTCTCTAGCAATTCTGAGGAAAAAATGCTGGTCTTGAATTCATGCTAGCTTTTTCATTGATCTTCAGGAAATGTAATGTGATTTGTATACAGGAGAAACTCCTATTGAAAAGTCAAAACAAGCCTGAATTGAGAATAGAAGGACTTGTTAGAATAGTCCACTCTAAGGTTCTTACATCTATCTGCAGTGATAAATATTTATTATGAGAACAAAATTGTTGTGTGGTTTCAAGTTCTTGAGTTGGAGGGAGTTTGTTTTTTTAATGTGCTAAAATAAGGAAATAACAATAGTTGAAGGCAGACTCAACCCTTCGATTTCTGTCCTAATTCTTTTTGCTTTGAGGTTTAACCATCAGTGTAAGATAGCATCTAACTCCCAAGGCTTCTCCGTGCTTGGTTAGGAATTCCTAACGCTGTTACAGACATTGACAGTGGCGTTACTTACTTGGACTAATCTGTTGCTACTGCAGGAGCAACACACAGTTCCGTGCTTCCTGGAAGTACAAGCTTTATAGCTTCTGGGGTGGGTTTTGTGGCTTGGGTGAGGCTCTAAGTGGGCCGGGTTTCACTGTTGTGCAAGTGGGGCCTATTTAAATATATACTTGTGTGAGTTCCTATTGCCTCTGTGTAGACCTAAGTAAAATTTCGGGTCTGATAAGGTTGAAATTACTTGCATGTATGTTCTCTGCCTTGCATCTTGCTTCCTTGAGTGTTGCTGGAGGAAACATGGAAAACTTGCCTTGTGTTTCCGTATCTTGAAGACCTGCTTTAGACTGATCTTTTGGATCTGAGCCACCTCTGGGGCTTTCAATGCATTTTATGTTTTCAAGTTGGCGCACAGTATTTTTAAACTAATTTTTAAACTTGCATAAGGGTGAGTGCTATAATTAAATACAGAATTTCTCATGAGAATCCCTGATTTCATTGTATTTTTCAGGGAAATAGTAGTAACTTACTACTGGGGAGTGCAGTTTCACACTGTTTGGTGTTACAGCTGTCTTTAAGCAGGCAGTGAAATGTAACTGTTTAACAAAATGTGATTTTCCTAATCCGGATCATTTATTGTGGCTGTATGTAGATAATACAATGGGAATTACTACATGAGTTAATATCAACCAATACATGTGGTGGTTCATAAGGATTTTTGTCATTCAAGTAAGCAGAAATTATCTAAAGAGGTAAAGTAAAAATTTGAATAAACTGTAGACTCCATGTAGAGCGCTAAATACCACTGTTTAAGCAGGCTATAAAGTGGATTTGCTACAAACACTGGTTTTTATTGGGGGCTTGTATGGTTTTTTTGTGGGTTTTTTTTTTAACATTGAGGAAAAGCGTCTCTGCATTTCTTGGCTGACTGAAGATACCCTAGAAATAATCAGATGCTGGAACCTACTGCTAGCTTAGCAATACCAGATCATACGAGAAGAATTAGTTTTATTAATTCAGTCTTTGAAAACTTTGAAAGCTCAGCAAATTCTTGGAGCTTCAGAATATATGCTATGTCATTTGCTTATTTATATATGTGGTCCAGCAGTTAAGACAGTCACGGTCGTGTCTCATTGGTCTCCTGGAGAAGTCCCTTCAGTCTGAGGCAAGACAGCAGTTGCTTAGATCCAGTTGATAACTTGACACAAGTGAATGGAAAGCCTTGACATGGACAGAAGGACTGTCATGGGGTCAGGCTGTGCCCTGCTCAGGATGAAATACTGTACAACAGTATAATATTGTGCTTAATTCACTGCTTGCCATCGTGCCCTGTATCACCCCATCCCACTCTCTCATGCTTGCTGTGGCACCGATACGGTGCAGCAATGAGCCATTTCAGCCAGTTAACCACTGAAAGGAGAAGGAGGGATCACAGTAGCTGTTCCTGTGGCTCAGCAAGGGGAGAGGCACAAGGATGGGATGCACTAGATCGTCAGGCTCTTTGTAGCTCCCCACCAAAAAAAACTGCTTTGACATTAGGCTTTGTATGAAAAGTGGTTTTCAGGAAAAAAGGAAATATCATTTTGAGGGCTTTTTGCCATTTCTTCTTACTGAGGCTTTACGGTTTTTGTTGTTCAGGTTACAGAAAAGCAGTTAAACTTAATTCAGAAAGCAGCTGACTTAGCTCTTCCTTGCAGTAACAAGATTTGGGTCAGAAAAGATTGGAACAAGAATAACACTGTTGAATCTGCAGTACTTTACTTACAATGCAGAATTCCCATTTTACCCATATTATTGTTCAGTCTTTCGTTTCCCTTCCAAATGACTGTGTATGAAAGGCCAGGTAACCTTCTGTTGTTTTGTTTATTTTAGAAACATGCACAACTACAAAGATATTTGGGCAGATGATGTGCCCAGAACAACTTGTAATTCCGAAAATAGCTGGTTTAGGTTGAGTGTCATGCTGATACCTTGGGAGTTGCCTGGGTCTTTTTTTTTGTTTCTTCCTTCCTACCACTGAGGTTCTCTCTCTTCCATTTAGTTTCTTTCTACACAGCTCTTGGCATTTCTTCCTCTTAACCTGTGGGTTATTTCCATTAAGTTACTGTAGTTCCAATTCTGCAGCCTAGCCCTCATTCTCTTGGATATAGGGAAGACAAACACTGAGTGTCTGATTCACTTTTTTATTTCAGTGGTTTTATGAGGCAGCTCTATAGACATCATTGTAGGTATTTTTGATCCACAGCCTTTGTGATACAAAGTCAAGGAGCAGCTTGTAACATGATCACTGTGCATAATGTCTGGTGTCAAGAGACACCAGTCTGCTACTGCTATGTATAGTCTGAGACACTCATGGCTGTAGTTATGTCAAAGTCAGAAACGCTGAGGGTCTCTTCAGCACTGCTTATCTGTCTGAATTCCTAAGACTCCAGTCAGAGGCACTTCCAATGTCTTGTCTTTAAAGTATCTGTCCTACCTTGGAGGTTCCGCACAGTATTAGCTTGTCTTGAAACTGAATATTGACATCAGCATTCATTCTGTTGTGCAGACAATGGTGGCTTTTTTCCCCTTCTAGATAAAAGAATTGTTTTGTTCTTTCTGTTTTAAAAGCTCTGGCTTGTTTTTATTACGAATTCAATGTCTTGGTGTGGCATTTCAGAGAGAGAGGAAGGCTACCCACAAAAAGACCTGCTGTGAAACTAGTTTAATCTGTTCTGCTTTCTTTGCTTACTGGAGATTCAGCAGAAAACCAAGAGATTATTTTGGAAGAGACCCTGACATGCATTTGTAAAAGACACCATTGAGATGACTCCCCATTCCTGACTGCTGCAAAGTATTTGCAAGGAATCTTTCTTGTGATTGTGAACTTTTACGCAGTTTTCATAATAACTGCTTGCTCGACTTGATTGTCTGCAGCCACAGATTTGTCACACCTGGTCTAAGGCTTCTTGTAGAGCACAGTTTGAGAGGGAGGGGGGAGAAGGAAATGAAGATACTTAGATTTAAATGCTGCTTTGCCTAAAGGCGGAGATCTTCCCTGGGGCTATAACACTGGGAGGCGAATGACTACTGTGAACAGAGCATCCTGTTGTTGTTGTTCTGGGGTTGTTCTGGTCCTGTCAAAAAGCAAATCCATCCTGTAATCAGTTAATTATTTGCATTGCATGTAGAAACTGTATTTATGACTTTTTCTGTTGTTGCATTCTTCCTTTCCTGATAAGGCAGATTACTGCCTCTGGGAGTTGAGTGTGTTGTGATTTTTCCAGAAAAAGAAAAAGTGGATATTTTTAGCACAAGCCTGCTTTCCAGGGTGCTGTTCGTCACCATGTTGCTAAATGGCTCCTCACCAGTGTGGCAGCAGGTTTTTGCCTCTGTGCTCTTAGGATAAAGGTGTGTTGCTTTTTGTAAGAGTTGATCTAAGGCCTGTCAGCTCTTTCCTAAAGTACAGTTAAGCGCCTCCAGTTCGTTAACCATTTCTAAATGCTTTGGCTACACCTAAATGTTTTAATTCGGGCAGTGACTGATAAGAAGAGCATAGTTTGTCCTTGAATGGCAGCACTCTTGCTTTTTAGTAACTTAGATTTCCTAACTAAAAATCTCCTGAAATCAAAGTTGATGTGATTGCAAGTTAAGTAGTGCACCCAGGATTTTATATTTAAAGTGTTTAGGAGTCTTTCTACAGTGAAAGTAGGGGCAAATTAGTGCATGAAATATAAAGATTTCACATGGAAATTATATATGCTAATGATTATATACTAATGCAAAAATTAGACTCACTCCACATGAGGTGGAAAGTCTGGCATGGTTAAGACTTCAGAAGAGAGTAAATAGTTTTTGGTGGTATAAATGTGTTTGCTGATTGCTCTTTCTAGTCTAGGATTATTTTAGCCAATTACTACTTTTTTTTTCCTTTTCCTTACCTGTACTTTTATTAAAAAACAGTTAATAATCTATGGCTAATTGTAAAATACAACTTAAAAACATCAGAAAAATACTCAGGAAGCATAATATACTTATTTAAAAAGAGAACAGATCTCAAACTAGTCACAGTGTAAATGACTGATAATTCAGGCTTGGAGCCAGGAAAATATTTTTTGTCAATAACACTGCATATTTCATGTTGAAATGTGTTGACAAGATGCATGCTTATTTATAAAAGTCTCATCAAATTAAGTTTAAGAAACCAAAACTAAAGCTTTGTGTTTTTTTTCTCTTCCTTCCTTCTCTGCCCCCTCCTCAGCCTGCGGTGAGCATTACTGTTAGTTCAAAGCACTTGCAGAGGTCTAGTTCTTGCAGAAAGAGCAGCTGCTCACAGGCCTTCTCCCTGTCGTGTGTCTGGTTTGGGTTTTTTCTCCTAGCACCTTTGCATGTCCCCTTTGCTGTTTGCTTGAGTGTATTTATACTCTCTGAGAGGTAAAATGCATTTTGCATGAGAGTCAACAATCTTTATCCTTGGTCTCCAAAAATTGTTCATAGTGTGTAATAGTTCCCAGTAAGTAGGTGCCTTGCAAATATTTGAATAGCAGAGCAGCAAAGGCAGGGTAAGTGCCTCTGTGCCTCTAGAGTAGCAGTGTCTAGAGCTGAACTAGTCACCCTCAGCTCCACTGGGAATTAAAGCACCTCTTTCTCTGGACATTATATCTTATGGCCTGTTTCAAACACTTGACCATGGCAAGATCATTCTGGACCCAGTTCATTGTTGACTAGGTCACCGCCATGGTAAGTTGGTACATGCAGCTGAACCTTGTGCTTCATCTCATGTTATTTCCATTGTCAGTTGAATTCTGCTTAATTAATAGTTGCAAAAACTACTTATAACTTAGATGATTGCATTGAATCTTAAGGCAGCCTACAGTTAAATTTTTCAATCAGTGTAATTTCTGTCTGAGACCAAAGTTTGTTGAAGGAGGATTGAGGAAGGCAAGTAAAGCAAGTGAGAAATTATGTAGGTGTTTGCTGTGTTTCCTGTACATCAGGAGTTGTTAAAGGCTGATTTTGGTTGGATCAGATGAAGAAGAGAGGAGGTTAAAAGACTGTTAACAACTTGGTATGAACACTTGAGGTGCTTCTTGGTCACTGTATAGCTATGGGCTGGCAACAGGCTCTGGCAGGTTGGATCTTGGATTTGATTTACACTCGTGAAGGGGAAGTGTTTCATAACAACTGAAACGACAACCAATCTGACAGGTAAGTAGATGCTAGTGAAGTGTCTCAGGGGTTGTTTTGGGAGTGGGGTGTTTGTTTGGAGTTTTTTTTCAGTAAAAACACAAAAGTAAGCTGCTTTGGAAGTGCCTACACCTCAGCTAGTGAAGGCCAGATTTGCTTTTGGTTTTACTGCTTGCCCAGAGGCGTTAATGTAAGCAGAGCACTTAAGCATACTGTTAAAAAGCACTTTGTGGCCAAATTCAGCCTGTTATTCAAATACATTAGTAGCAAAAGGAAAGCAGGCAATCTGTAATTCTTATTAAAGGTAAAAAGCAAGTTGCATAAATTTCTTTGTTGAAACAGTTTACTTAATGTTTTGAATATTATTTTCCTCTTTATTGCACCAAATGCTTTCCATAGGCTTTTAAAGTGTTAAAAATGAAGTGGATGCTTTAAGGATAAATTATACTTGTATTTTCCCCTAGGTTCTATAAAACAACAAATTTGCAGTAATTTGTGAGCTCAGGAACATCTTTCCTTTAAGCACCCTCTTCTCAAAGAATCTACTGTAAAAAAAAAAAAAAGACTAATTGTATAAAGATGGGATAGATGCTATTAAAGAGCCACATAAGCATTTCAGTAATTTTACTGCAAATGCATTTCTTGTCTCTGAGTGGGGCCTTAAGTCATCCTTAAGTCCTCTGTATGTTTTGCTTCCTCCAGAGCACTCGTTAAAATAGAGCTGAAACGTCTGGTGTGTGAGATGGTGTCAGGAGCTGAAAGAGAGGTTATTGCAGTGATACTGGTTTAAAAAATGGTTCCCATTTTTTCAGAAACAAAGAAAACTTATAGCTGGTGACAGTTTGTGACTTAGCAGTTCTGAAAGGGAAACTGGACAATAGTTGTTTTCATATCACACTCTCTCCAGCATTTGCCCTATCAGGAGATTCTGTAAAGAGCAAAATTCATACTTTCTGAAGTAAAGTTGTTCCTATTTTATGTCACTGACCTTGTATTACTTTCTTAGGCTGTAAGAGCAGTGTATTTTACAGAAAAAACGTGGCTTGTACGGTACCAATAGTCAATAGTAAATTCATCATTTAATGCTAACTTATGTCCGTAGTGGATTTTTATTTTGACTGTAATTTAGAGACATCTCAACAACAATTAATGCTACCTCAGTTTGAAAGGTCTGACTTAAACCTTATCTGCAAAAATTTATATTTCATGTTCAAACCTCAGTTAGAAATGTTGTCTAGCTAGTTCTTGGAAGCACAGACTTTCCAAAATTGAACATGAGTCAGTGGGAGCTGTTTCTGTTGCGCTCTCCTGAAAACCAGGTGAGAAGTATGCTAAAGTGGGCACCCAAAAATCTGTGTAAGGTTGGGTGTACCAGCCATCCTTTCAATGGGAATTGGTTTCTGACAAGCATAGTTGATAGACAAGAGCTGTTTTCAATTTGTTTGTGAAACTGCACTCATTCCAAAACAGCTTGTACCGATGTTTCCAGCTCACGTGAGGTGAGGTAAGCTAAGCTATGCTGGCAGAGGTGCAATTTTTTGCTGGCATGAATTAGCCCTACTTTGTGGTTTACTGGTGACACTGTCAAGTGCACAGCTAGCTCTAACTGCATTACAACCTGAATAAAACAAATTTCCAGATGGTAAACCAAAGCGAAATATGAGAATACAGTATTCTGTATATATGTTTCATGTGTACTAACACTTCAAAAGAAGTAACTCACATGCCCTCCTGGTTGGTACTAGTCCTTAATTCCACCTAACTTGAGGAAATTGGGCTGCTTTCCTTGTGGTATTCATCTGAGCTAGTTGTATTCTCTTTGACGTGTTTTATTTCATTAAGAAGACACTGAGAAACAAAACCTCTGCTTCTTCAGATAGAGATAAATTACCTTGATTCTTTGTGAATACATAGACACTGGTTCCTCTAGAGCCTGTTTGCACTGCAGGTGATGCTCAGGAGCCCTTGTGTTGGAGGAAATGGAGGATCTTTCCTCTTAAGTAGTGGGCAGACATGAACAAAATACTTGTGCTTGCTTTTATATCTTTCAGTCCTGGGTCTGGTAAGCACAATCACTGCTGTGGTTAGAGAGATCACAGTACAACAGCATCTGTTTATCCATCATTCAGTATTTTAAGAGATTAGTACAAGGCTATTCTTAGCACTGGCAGATAGATGGTATGTTATTTTAGAATGTGTATTTATTTAATGTTTTCTTTAATGGTATCTGTGTTAGTATTTGAGGTCACTTGAACTAGCCATGGCTGTATGAGTCATTTTTATCCCATTGAATTTAGACATTGTCATCCAAAACATTTTTTTACCTCTTCTTTTTTTTTCCTTTCTTTTTTCCAGTGGTGGTGTTTTTTTTCCCCCAGGATTATGACCTTATAAAAACAATATATTCCTCATGTTGTGCCAAATGCAGCTCTGAAAATTGGCTTTAGTTGATCTGTCTTGCCTTCTGGGCTTATCTACTACTAGACAGTAGAGGTGGGAGGGAGACAATACAGGGAGCCTGAAGACAAGAAGATGTCCTTACAGTGCTGGCAGCCTTCCTGGGTTTGAAGCCTGCAAAGACACCTTCAGTTTAAGGGAAACAGAGATGAGAATTGGAAAGATAGTCTTCCCAGCCAAAAGTTCAGCAGAGCTTTTGGTTTCACTGCTGTTTGAATTCAAGTTTTAAAGTTTGTGATACAAAGTTTGTTGGCTGATAAAGCGTTTATTGACATAACTGCTTCTATAAGCCTAGGCAGAGACAGTGTGCTTCACTATTTCTTTGTTGCTTCAAACTTTAAAACTAAAAACTTAACACAAGGTTTGTAGAGCTTCAGAATCATTGGAGTAAATGTGGGTTTTTTTTCTTATCTGGCTGTCCAAGAAAAGATCCGTTTGTCTCGCATTTGATAAATATGCAAAATTTTTTACAAGTCTTCTTTTATATTGAGATAGTAAATTTACCTGGGAAAAATATGTAAATATTGAAAACTTGTCATACAGACTTGAATTAAAGAAGGACAATATTTTAAGACAAAAATAAACCTAATGTTTTTCCTTTAAGTGATGTATACTTTTTCAGTCTTGTTGATGCTTAGGTGTGGCAGTTCTTAGCCAAGAATTGAAGATTATTCTATTTTCTTGATGACTGCTTAGTAATTGTACATATTCTTGCTGTCAACAGATGAAATTCTGTTTACTTGGGCATTAGAGAAATCTCATCCATTCAGGTTCCAAAAGGTAGCATGAGACGAATAAAACATGTCAAACAAAGCTCTCCTTAAGTGACTCTGAGGCAGCAGACTGTAGTGAATTCTAAAGAAGTTTAAATGAAGCTTAAATTGATAAGCAACTGATTGATATTGATATGTAACTGATTTTAATTCTGTTTTGTATTTGTATTTAATGAAGTCAGTACTATCTTTCTAAGTAGGAAGGTCCACTGCATGCCAGTCTCCTCTGAAGATTCTTGACAGTGGCCTGGCAGGCGAGAGTTTGTTTTTTAAGAGAGATCCTTTTTTAAATCCCCTTTGTCAAGCTCCATCTGATAAATTGCAAAGCAATGCACTAAACCAGCATTCTTTTTCCTAAGTTAAATAAAGCAACCTTAAATATCCTGGATACACAAACTGGAAAATAAGTTAATCAAACCAAGTTTTATACTTGACATCATAATATTTTTTTTAAACAAAGGAAGTATTATCTGAAGACTATGATCAGTTCAACTCACAAACATGCTTTAAGATTTCAAAACCAGATCTCCTCTTCCATAACATTTTTTTAATTAGGGGGCCAGAAAAGGAAAACAAGTCTTTTTTTGCTTTTTTGACTCCCAGTTGGTTTCTCAACTCTGAATGACCTATCTGTTCAACTTTGTTAGCAAAAAAGAAGAAAATATTCTGTCTGCACCTGAAAAACAAGTTAGTTACCTAAAGCTGGTTTTGCAGTTCAGCAAACTCAGGATTTTCTAAGTACTTAAGTGTTGGCAGCAAAATCAAATGTCAAAATAGGTTTGTGTGCAGGAGGTTCAGTCGTTACTTCTGGTTACTGTTATTTTTCATTTTGTCTTACGTTTTACAAGGTATTGAAGTTAAAATTTCATTTAAATTTCAAAGTACATTTTTGGATGAATTTTTATTCACTTTGTAATAATCACATCTCAGACTGCCTGCAGCGCTCCCAACTTGAGGAGCTTTAGCTCGTTGTCCAAACACTTTAAGCTGAGGAATTGCAAAAGGAAACATTTCTCTGCTGCCTCCGCTTCCCTGCAACCAGTGAGCAGGTTTGGCAAGTCATCCAAATGAACAAAATCCTTTGTTTGGCAGGTTTAGTTTGGGTTTTAGATCTGGTTTGTCACACAACTGACCGCACACCCATGTAGGTCAGAAGGGGAAAAATTTTGGTGCAAAAGCAGACAAAAATGGGGCAGATCTGAAGTGTTACTTTTGCAGGGATGGTGGCAACACTGACTTGTTTGAAGCACGGGCCTTTGTATGTTTTTATGGGAACACCTGTGGCTCACTGAGCCTGTTTTCTTCTCAAAAGCTTTCTTGTAACAGAGGTGTCTCTTCTAGATTTCCTGGAAAGTGCCCCAGTATTAACTGCATATTTTTAGTCAAATTTGCACAAAATCATAAATGCTTTCATGAATAATGGTGAGGGATCAAATACAAAAAATGAAAGCCTGAGCTTACAAGCTTGAAGTAGATACTTTTAATCCATCCTGGGTTTTTTATGTTTCCTGATGGATTAAAAGCAACAAGCACGATCCTTAACTTGCTGCATGTAAACTTCCCTCTGACTCCTTATGACCTGGAGGGCTGACACCTCACACCTGACCCTGCAGCCCCTTCACTTTACTGCTGCTGTAGAAATTAATAGTAGAAATCAGTGGCTGTGTTGTCATTAGTAAAGGTTACTGTTACTTCTCATTTCATGATGTATTTTGCAAAGTATGGCACCTTGTGGTCTCAGTCTTCTTGAGAAAAATGGCAGTGGCTTTTACTGTGAGTTTCTCTTTCAAAAAAAATTTTAATACGCTTTTCAGATCTTTATATTTAAATGAAAACTAAGGGCAGTATTTCCTTTTTAACATTGTTTTTCAGAAGATATTTCTTAGACTGAAAATGGAAAAAATGAATGTGTGTGCGCAGAGGAACGTGGAGGGCATGAGGGTGCACATTCCACATCGCCTGTGCTGGTGCAGTGATGCAAAGCAGCTGTGAGTTGAGTTAACCAGCCCTTGTGCTGTGCAGGCAGCCTGCTCCTGCCTCTGGTCCCAAAAATATTGCTTGGTTTGATACCACATGGCTTCAGCTCTTCAAAAATGCAATGTTGTCCTCACTGTGGGTGCATTCTCTTAATTTTGTATTTATTTTTTTTTATTTTGCATTGGAGAATTTCCTGTGTTCAGATTAACATTAACAGTTGAAAATGCGTGTTGGTAGCTCAGGGCTTTTTTTTATTAAATTATTTATGTGTATGTGTAAAATATGTATGTATATGAAATTCTTGCTTAAGGGATAAATAAAATCATTAAAGGTTTTTAATTTGGATTTTCATGTATGGAAGTAATCAAAAAGCTAGACTTTCGTTCTCATACTGTTCATTAGCAATACATAACCTGAGTCAAATGTCAGTGATGAGAGAGAGTTTCTGTGGGATGGTTCTGCTCTCTGAGTCTTGGAAATGTGATTCCTGAGTTCAGGAAAGGAAATGAGTGGCAGCTGATCAAATACTGTCACCAACCACCTCATCATGGGAAATGCTTTTTGACTGGATTTGGAGCAGTGTTACCATGGCTAAAATAATAAAAACTGCTGCAGAAAACTTCGTGTCATTACAGTTTGGTTTTGTCTTTACAGTTGAAGTGTTGTTGCCGTGCTTACTGAATGACAAAGTTTGGCAATTTCTGTTTGATTTCCTTTCAGAGGTACTGTGGCACTGGTGCATGTTCAGATTAACAGCACTAAAACCACTGGGGTTGCTTTTTATTTATGTGCTATAAAAAGTATAAATAGAAAGCGGATTTATGTCATCTTGCCTATTGAACGTGTCCTATTGTCCCCCTAAGCTTATGAAATCCTCTGATAGCAAAACTCTGACCTGTAAATGGAGGGAAAAGGTTGTGCAATTATATTATGTTGCTTTTAACAAATCATGTTTTATTTCATATCAAGGGATAAAGAAGATGTTTACCTTGAGTTGTATAACCATCTCAACTCCCAATTTAGTTGGACTAGGAGGGTGACAGGACTTGGGAGCCAGTGAGCCCTGGCAGCTCTGCTACACCCTCACCTTACACCTCTCTTCTTCTGCAGGGCTGGGAAGGCTTTCTGGGGTTTTGAAATAAGGTGCAGTAATTTAAATACTTGGCCTTCAGCAAAATGGAATATTGCAGTTGTTATATCTGGGCAGTTAATATCTCATAAGTAATGATAATAAATTAATTAAATTTTGTAGATAGTATTACTGCCAAAATAAATTGAGATTCTGTGACGAGAAAGGATATCCAGAGCAGAAGCAAAACCCAGCTCATTATAACCACACCAGATTACTGGTCTTTCCCAAACAGTGAAAAAGTGGCATGTAAGCTCATTGCTTCAGTAGCCAGGAGCTGTAGAGTATATATCTGAATGAATGTGTATTTTAATGTGTGTGGGAAGGGAAGATTAATGTTTAGAAACTATACATAGGAGAAGTCAGTGACCACAAGGTGGACGGGAAAGTGCTGAAACAACCTTTAAACAATCTCAGATATCTGTTCTGAGCTTGTAACTCATCTTGGGCTCTTTTTGGTTTCCTTGGGACTTAAAGCCTTTCATGTCTCCTTCCAGATGTCATAATGTCTTGACTAGCAAGAGCTTCTGGTTTTGCTCTGGCAGCATTTTCATAAACGAAGCCTGTACAGTGGCTTCATGCAGCAAAAACTGTCTGGTTGGCATCCTGTTACGAACGAGTGTTTGAGAACACTTAAAAAATCATCGGCAAGGGTATCAGCAAAAGCCAGATTTAATATTAAGCAACAGCATGACAAAGTTCATTGGCAAGATTCACTCTACTACTTACAGGACAGTTAAGACACAACAAGGTAAAACAAGCAACAACAAAACCAAACAAAATCCAGGCAATCAAAACAGAAATGAACTGAGAACTATCTAGGGGGGTGTGTGTTTAGGTGCGTGTGATGAAAGGGCAGTGAGGGCAAGGATAAAAAGGAACATGGCCTAAACCAGCACTTAACAGCACTCAATCTTAACAGTACTTTAACTTAACTTACACTTAAACCTAATAATTTAACAAAAGAACAACACTTAATTAATACCTAACTTAATTTATACCTAACTTAATTTATAACTTAACCATGACAATTTAACAGAGGAATAACACTTAATAGCATTTAACCTAATTCGTAACTTTGAAGTTATACTTAGCAGCTTAGCAAAAGATAACACTTAGCAGCACATAGCTTATAACTTAGATTGAATGTAACAACTTAGCAAAAGAACAACACTTAGCAGTATTTAAGTAAGGTTAAGTCGTAAGTCACAAGCTTACTTACAGGCCTAACTCGCTTCGGTATCCAAGGTACTTAAACATCTAAGAAAGGAGCATTTCTCTCAGATTTGCTGTAGCATATGCACATGTGCGTGCACACAGATATAAAGAGTCAGTGCAAGTAAGGTACCTGTGAAAAATTCTCCTCGGAAATCAGTGAAATGCTCACTTTGAATACCCTGCATCTCCAGACGGGCGAAGTGTTGAGCCTCAAGGAATGGGGCTGTAAGTCGTTGTTTGGTGATCCTCCAAGTTTGGCAGATGTGAGAGTTCTCTGACTCTGAGAGGCCCCACTCAGAGGGAGGTCACTGGTTGCAGCCCACTGCAGCCCAGAAGAGCTCAAAGGACGCATTTTGGACTGCGGCTTATAGGGTTGCAAGAGAGTGGGCTTTAGTCATAACAGTGTTTCATCCTGGCCACAGTTTGGGTCGGCACTTTCTTTCAAAGTGTGAGAACAGGAACATTATGCCATTCAGGTAAGAAAAATTTTCCAAGGCTGTTCGTAAGGAAAACAAGAGCTCATTAGCAATTCCTGGGAGCAGACTGTTTCCAATAAGCTTGGGAAGAGCTGAGCCCAGGTGCTGTTTTCAAGGCTGAGGCCTAAGGAGCATTTCTCAGATCGCAGTGTGGCCTGGAAAGGGGGTGGAGGGGAATGCACCACCACATATCCTGATAAAACCTGGAAAGCTGATAACCCTCACAGGTGACTTACAGACCTGTCAGCCCAACCTCAGGCATTACACCACTTTGAAGTAAAAGATTATATGGTAAATGCAAGAGGAATACAGTGCAAACAAGGTGCATCAGAGAGGTGCGTGGAGGGATTTCTCTAAACCAAGGGAATGCAATCCTTACCCGTTTGGACCTCTAGGACAATATTTTGCATGGTGCTTACACGTGAAATTATTACTTTTCCTGAAGGCTGTAGGTTGAGGCTAAAAAAAAAAGGCTCATTTAGCTGCAGGCTAAGACATGCTGGCAGAGCAAGTCCTGTCTCTTGTGCTCTCTGATTACTATGTTGGTCCATGTTACCGAGAGCAACTGCTGCACCACTTTACAGAGCGCAGAAATATGGGTAGTGTGACCTTCATGTACTTCCGGTGTCACTCTTGGTCAGTTAATTAACTTTTAAAATTAGATTTATGTCATGCAAATAGTATTGCTGCTGTTTGCAGAAAATTTGCCTCACAGCTCCAGCCTTCACCTAATGCATAGTCAGAAATGGCCAGAAGGAATCATGTTTTAATGTTGTCTTTTCACAAGTCAACAGTTTTCTAAATAATAACATGTTTGTGAGGTTGGAATATATGACAGCACATTAAAGCCCCTTCATAATTGGTCTTCCTTCTTCTTTAATACTGTTGCTACTACTAATAGTAGTAATAATGTGAAATGCATTACCTTCATTATACCAGTGTAAAAATAGGCAAAAAATTGCCTTTTCTGTATTTGTTATAACTTGTGAAAAATAATGAGGCCCATCTGATGCCTTAAATTGTTGGTTTATGGCATTTGTTCTGCATACTTCTCAGTTTGTTTTTCTTAGGCAGAATGCTCTTAAAGCCTTTCTTTTTATTAAGCAGCTGAGTATTATAGGCAAAATGGTTCCTTGGGTTTCTTTTCCCGTTATGCTTTGCCTTTCTTTGTTGAAGAGAATTTTTTTTCTATTGATTTTCATTTTTCAGTTACAGCATTCAGGTAAGGCTACAGCATCTCCATGTTTGTTCAACTGCTTCCTGGAATTTTAACTTCATGGACTCATTTTTCCTATTCAGAAATATTATACCTGAAAAATATAATCTTAAAGCTGTTATGAGATGAGCATTATTTAATAGGCTCCTTTAGGTCTGTTTTCTGGTTGGTTGGTGAGTTTGGTTTTTCTCCACATCTGAGTAACATGGTTCATGGAATATAAGCGTAATTTTATTTCATTTTGTTCTTCCTTGTTGAATTCTTCTTCTAGAATCCCCAATACTTAAAACTTAGCAGAGCATCTGTCTGTGAGTTGTATCTTTTACTTTGTATTTAGAATAAAACTTATCTTCTTTAAACCTTTCTCTATGTCATAATAAATACTTGGTGCCTCCTACTATCTTCCTCTTTTTAGTCATTCTCTTGTGAAGCTTTTAGGGCAAAGCCAAGTGAACTAAGTTTATCTGTTGCCAGATAAGCATTTTATTTTTTAATTAGAAAAATACAGACCAGGTGGCTATCAGACCTTGTGACAAGTGTGTGTATTTTAAATCAGTATTCCAAACAATAATTGAGGTTGCCTATTGCTATGAGAGATTGTCAAAGTGCATCACCTTCCCAGCACAAATGTAAGTTTCAAGAGGACTACTTGATATTTTTGCTCTAAAAATAAAATGTTCTTTTATCAGTTTTGTGGCAAGCCCACTAGCTAGTAGCTTGCAAATTGTCTGAGCTGCGTCCCTTGTCTTCTTGTCTTCTTAACAATTGCATTTACGAACAAGGATGAGCTCAAGTGTAGTGTGCCTCACAACTCATCCAAAAACAAAGGGTTTACAGTGCTTTACAATTTTCTCTTGGCCTGAGATTGGATTATATTTTTGTGTGCCATTTGCTACTAGAAGTGTTTAGCTTGTCAAAAATCTCCACTACAAATAAGTCCTATTTCTATTATTCTATTTCCCATTTCATTAATGGGCTTTAATATATTTGTACATATTATGGCATTTGACCTAGCTTTTAGGAGAATGAGGGATTATCATGGCAGACATTATATCTGAGCTGCTTAATTTACTTTTGGCCTTTAATTATTTGGCACATTATGAAGTGTTAATTTTTGCACTCATTGAAACGTGTAGGGAGATTCATGGGAACTTAACCAAATCTGTAGAAATGTGACTTTACGCTTGTCTGACAGTGTACAGCAGCTGTTCTGGGTATTCTAGACTGTGCAAATGTCCAAGAGACTTGAAAGACTTAAAAGCTTGCATCAAAACAGTTGTGAAAGGAATGAGATTTCAGTGCTTTTGTTATAGGTTCTTTAAACCCTGCCACTCCAAACTCTCTGAACAGCAGTGATAACAAAGCTATAAAACCCTTTGTCTGGATTTTTGGATCCTGATACTCCAAATGTAAAAACAAACATGAATGCTCTTTGAAAACCATTTTTTTGCCCTGTTTTAGGACTGTATTTGGTATGTCACAATATCCTGTTCAGAGCTTTCTTGAGTATGTCACAATATCCTGTTTTCCATATGGATGCATGTACTACAGACCTTCCCTGCCTAAACAGATCCTTTCACTGTGGAAAACAGCAGCTAAGAAGTCTCATGAAAATGTCTGGAGTACGCTGTGAAATTTTTTATTTTGGTTTGGTTTTTTTAATTCAAAGGCAGACAATAAGATTTCAGAAAGGTCTTGCTACTCTTTTTGATAAAAGAAAGCTGTAATTGAGGTGTTAATTTCTCAGTATTGCTAAATATGATATGTATTTAATACTTTTGCAGAGTATTTCAGATATTCCGTGGTTAGTACTTTAGGAAAAGTATATGTTAAGGCAGTTTGGAATACTTCTGGTTCCGTTGGGCCTACTTTTCTAGTATTAAATTATTGAATTTCATTGAAAGCCAAAAATCTAATGACAGGCATCACCTGAACTGTAAAAACACAAAGCTGCTCTGGTAATTACTGGTAGATGTTTTGAGACATGTAAAACTTAGATTCTTTTTTGTAGCTGCGTATTACCTGGCAGCAAGGTGGTTTAAGTTGGTTTTTTTGATTCTTTTTCTCTTCATATACCTTAAATTGAAATAATTCTAAAGACTTGGAGAAGGTTAAATGCTTTACCTAGACTCTGTTTTTCTTAGTCATATAATTGCATTAATTTCAGAACTTGATTCTGAATAGGTAACTGGAAATTTGTTATATAGGAGTTTTTTATGCCTTCTAAAGTCTAGCACACTGTGAAATTTAAAAAAAGGAAAAGCCTGGATAGTTTTTACCTTGCAGGGTAGGGGGGGAGGTATGGGAAAGAGATGAATTTTTGTGTGATTGGAATGATGAAAACCTCATTTAAAACAAATTAAGGAGTATTTTGCTGAACTGATTTATTTCTCTACAGCAGAACTTAGCTTAACCTTTTATTTCTCTTGCAAGAATGCATTTGAGTGTAATTTAAACTGTCAAATGACATTTATCAAATGATGGTTTTGCCCTGTAACAGGCAAATGTCTTCCACAAAATTGATTAGCTGCTGACCTCATCCACCCTTTTCAGACCCTTCAAGGTAGATTTCAAAGAGCTGTAAAATAATCACTTCACTTTCAGTTTATACTTCAGCACAAGGCGTTTACTGTCCTGGTAGCAATACCACAGTGTGTTCCACATCTGGGAAGGAGAAGATGTAAATGCCTGCCTATAGCTCTGCCTGTCACCACTCGGCCTGTTGTGCTTTAACCTAAACTTCTACTCCTTACAAAATAGGAACAGCTTTGGAAATGGCTTTTTACAGGACGATAGAATTAATAAGATTAAGAAACTTTATCTTCTAGGTTATTGTGCTCTAGTGATCAGGAAAATACTCTGTATGGTAAGACCTGCAGGGTGTTCAGTATCAAGAAGGTGCTGGAAAAATGAGAAATAGTAGTCTCCTAAATATGAAATTTTATACCCCAGAGAGTTTTCCTCTGTTGTGTTCTTATTCTGCAGCCTTGTTTTGTAAGACCAATCCATTAGAAGCCCATAGGCTTGCTTTCATAAGCATTAACTTACCAGTAAATGAATTAACTGTGCCATTGAGGAAGTCTGTGGCCTGTTCAAAATGGTGGCTTTGTGTCTGAACCAAAAATATTGCTTGATTTTTTTTCTCTTCAGATTTTTGTGCAAGTTTCTTTGCCAAAGAAGAAGCTGTGATGCAGAAGTAAAACCGTGAACATAATCTCAGAACTGCTGGTGATGTTAAAAGTTCAGTTCTGTTTTTAGACCCCAATAATTTCTTTCTTCGGAAGTCTCTACCACTCCCTCTTCTTCCAAAATCAGCGTTTAAAAAATACACAAATTTGTGAAAAATGCACTTGACTTTCTCTTAGAGTAACAAACCAGTTGTAGCTTGTTTGTCTCAGCAGATGAGCCTGCTGTGAATTAGCTTTCAATACAGAAAGAGAGCTGGGAGATAAACAGCTGAAAAGAAAGTAGCACTTCCACAACTCCTGCCACATCCAGCATCAGGAGCAGCAGGGATTTTCCTGTGTGTGGAACTGCCAAGAGCTGTAACTGTGATTGAGATGTTTTATAAGGCTGTTCGGTGTGAAAACACCTCATCCCTCTGTAGTTTCAGCGAGTCTGGCGGGCTGATATGGTAAATTAAAAGGAAACAGTATCTATGCTGTATACTAAAGCTGCAACATTAAATGCAAAAAACCCCATAGAGGATGAAGGCTTTAAATAGGGAGAGAGTTTCAAAAGAAACCACTAGGCATTGCTAAGTAGTCTGAGTGTGATTTGTGATCTGCGTGCAATTAAATTTTGGACATTGTACACGGCTTCTCTGGGTTTTTTATGGGGGTTTTTTTTGGTTGGTTGGTTGATTTGGGTTTTTTAATGAGTAATACCAGCTGTAATGTGTTACACAAGTTTCTTGCTGTAGGATCATAGCAATAGGCATCAGCTTGTATCTGTTGGAGAACAGGATTATTGTTCTGATTCCTCTAGCTAAACATGCAATATATGCTGTAAATTGCCTTTATTATAAGCTGTTTAAATATCTCATTGTCTGCTTTGCATACAAGCAATTTATTGCTGTTTATGTTCTGACAGAATGAAAACTCATGCTTAATTATGCATTGCCCTAGTAATGTGGTGTTTAGGGTGAATGTATCTGAATTAAATAAGGGCCATTAATAATGCCTAACAATTTATGATATATTCATTGCTTGATTTCAAATCATATAAATTAGAGAAGCTTATTTGAAATGTCACCAATATAAGATGGCTTTGTGGGAACACCTCTCTGTGTGCTAATTTCAGAATCATTACCAGCTGAGTCTTACTATTTATTCAATGTCCAGTAGGCTTTTATTATTCCCTTATTTGCAGTTTAATTACAACCTCTGTTTTCCTGACAGTGTGAATTCAATCCTAAACCTGCAGGAGCAAAATGAGTTGCAATCAGTCGGTTTTTGCCTGAAAGCTTCTTTTTTCTTTGGCCGCCTCCCATGACTGAGCCACCACTCTGAGCCACAATTTTTTGTATGTGTGTTTAAAGGGGCAATGGCAGTCTAAGGTTTTTAAAATTATTCTGTCTTAAAGTTTGTAAGTTGTTGGGAGATGTTTCCAACTCGCATAACCACCTGTGTTTATACTAATATCACAGAAGATACTGAATTAATTACTTAAAGGGAGGTTTCTGGGTCACTTATGAATATCATGGGTGCATGAGTTTATAAATGTTATTAATACATGAGGTATTTATACATAATATGCATGGTTACTGTGCACCTAAAATTTTAGTCATTCATATTTAAAACAATACATTCTCTAAGGCTGTTATATGGGATTTAAATTCCTCAAAGATACAGCAAGCATTGTCCGTTTCAAGAAGGACAAACTGCAGCAAAATTTTGCATTGGCAACAATAATTCAAGGTAGTTAAAGGACGTAGGTTGCAGGACTAAAAGAATTTTTGTTTTCAGTATGATGCACATGCATTTGTTATAGAGGTGCTGTATGTGTGGGTTCTCAGAAGTAATTGTAGTTAAATGAATGTTTGATCCTGAGCACTCGGTCCTCTGTCCAGTGAGCTCTTTTTGCTTCATTTACGCTTTGCAGTTATCTCTTGTGGGAAATTGTTTTTTGCTTATGATTTCATTACATTCAAAAGCACTCCTTAGAGGAAAATGGGTATTTCTTATTTCTTAGGTAATTATTACAGCTATTGTAACATAGTTTCTGTTGTAATTGGGAATACTGAACTTTCATCCTCACACACACATCTCATTTGCTATTGCTAAGGGAGATAGTGAATATACTATATATAGTGAATATAACTGTATTTAATGGGTAACATGAAGAGATGGGCACGATACTTGTCAAAGGTATCACATGCATCTTAACACATTTTCTGTTGTGCTTAACTTTCAAACACAGAAAAAGAAGCAAAGTATTCATTTGAGTTAAGTTGGCTGACTCAAAATGTTTTCTTTGCATTTCATATTTAGTGTCTTTCAGATGTAACTGTTTCTTCACACAGTGATGGCGAAGTAGAGAATTGATCCCTGTGACCTTTCCCTTTTCTTTTAGCTTTTCAAGAGCTGGTTGGGGGGGGTGGTGTTTTGGATATTGTTTCTTCTCCCTCCCCCCCACAACGTGGTTCCAGTTTCCACCAAGATCTAATGACACAGGTATTCCATTCTGTCTTGTGTGCATTTTCCAGTCTGGCCTCATCAAATCTATCCAAAAATGTACAGTTGCACAAAGAACCAGACTTTATACTTGAAAGGTTTAAATTAATTAATGGCCTGTGCTGCTGGGGTATGTCATTACTCAGCTGGTGTGCTATACCAAAGGTCATTTCTACTGTGTGTTCATCACCTGCTTTTTTATTTTCCTATTCTGCTAGAGAAGAATTCCAAAGAATATTAGAGAAATTACTTCTACTTACCTCAGAGTTGGATTAATCTTTAAAAAAAAATCCAAAAAACAACCAAAAAAACCAAAGCAACCAACCAAAAACACCAACAAAAAACCAGAACAAAAAAAAAAAGCACGCCGAAAAATTCACCCTTCCTGAAAAAAACAAAACTGTCAAACCGTCTGTTAGTGTGCATTTTTCTACTTGATTGGGAAATGGGGAAGAGTGTACAATCACATCTTGTAGGGAACTTCTTAGGAGAAGTATTTTGGAATTTTTTCCTGGAATCGAAGAATCTCCAGTGTGCACATACAAAGGCTTTTTTGTTCCACTGTGTAGGTGATGCTTATAAAGCCTACAGGCACAAGTAAAACTGTGCCATTACATAGCACAAATTTAAATATCCACAGCATGAAAGCTAATATATAGATGTATGCTGAGAAACTTTATATCAGCAAATTAAGAAAGCAAGTACACATAAAAATTTGGTCAATGCAGTTTTGATAATCTAAAATGCAAATTTGCAAGTGAACCTGCTGTTGTAGATGAAGATGTTTGAATTCAGTGTTTTTTGACAGTATTCAGCAGAAGGTGTTCTTGGGATCACGTTTGTCTGGAATGTGTATGCATGTAGGTTTCTGCTACCCTGTTCAAGTGTGAAATTTGTTGTGTGCCCTGGCAATCTGAAAGAGATGGTAATTCTATAAAACAAATTCAGAATTTCATATCTCTGTGTAATATATCTACATGTCCTTAGTTTTATTTGTACAGCAGCTAGACTGGTTCTGCAGACTTGTGAACTGCCTTGTGGCTTCAGGGTGAGACTGATGTACGGTGGTATCAACTTCAGTAAAGAGCATGTATGTTGGATTTAGTGATTTTTCAATCAGTGTTTTGTTATTTTATGTTGTATTTAATGACGTGTCATCATGATTTATTAGGCTTGTACAGCTGTGTTTTCAAAAATTTATTGGAGTTTCCTCTTTCTCTCCCTTTGGTGTGGGGAAAGAATGTTCTCCTACAGCTCCAAGGAGTGGAGCACTTTGAGCTCATCCCAGACATCTTTCTCTTTCCTTTCTCTGCTCTGCTTATAGCTGCCATGCTTCTATCTAGAACTTTTCAGGGCTTTCCAAAGAAGCATTCTGTAAAATTCAACAGATCTTAGCAGTTTTCATGTGGGCTGCAAGGATCTGAATGATAAAAATGAGACATGGCAGGGAACAGTACTGGGGCTTTAAAGTATTGAAAGGTAAGGAGACCACCTGACCTGCCTGCCTGTGTTGGTTTCTTTCTCCTTCTTTAAGAGCTAGAAGACACTTCGCTCTTCCCTTATTTTGTTTAACTTCAGTTCTGCTAAAGGTCATACTTGCAGGGAGTGCTTTTTTTTTTTTCCCTCCAGTATTTTTAACCTACAGCTGCTTCAGTGAAGGTTTCTCAAAAAGCCTCACTTAAGCAGGGTAGCACTTACAGGCAATTAGCATCTTCCTAGTTGGAAAATGGTGGATAAGCACTCCTAGGGAGCAGAGGAGCACACCTGTGTTGCTACATCCAGCCCCAGTGGTCATTTCCATTCATATAGACTGGGGCTTCCCTCTAAACCCTGTAGAAAACTGCTGAGAAAAAATGTGCTCTGTATGAGCAAAAAGATTTGACTGGGTAAATTGAGATGCATGACCAGGGTGTATAAAGTGCCATCAGAACATGGATAAAATGTGTGTCATGGGTATTTGGTGACTGTTGTTGTAATGAGTATCTCATTCCTGGTTTGGAAGGACCGTTGCAAGCTTAACAGTTCTCTGTCTTGTATTTATCATGTTTTAATTAAACTTAAGTAAAGTAAGGGTAGATTAATACGTGCAATACTAAAAATGTGCCTACAAACTACATCATGGTAAGGTTGTCTACATTTTATAATAGAGATGTGGTCAGAAGTAAATTACAAATGTAAGTGGAAAAATCCTCATCTGGAGAATACTGACAATGTTCATTTCAAAGCTAGAAAGTGTAGGTGGTCCACATAAATGTAAGAAAATAAGGAAAACCTTAGGACTTACATACACGTCTATTTCTAAGCAAAAAAAAATACCTATTTAAGTGGTTTGTCCGACTTGAACAATCAAAGAAGTGCCTGAATACTGTGACTTAAAAAAACTCGTGTGAGTTTTGCACTAGTGTAAGCAACAAACCTCTGCTTATTGAGCTGAAAATATGTGCATTCACATGGATGCAAAATTTCGCTTTGTTTTCTATAAACAGTTCAAGACACAGGTATGTAAGATTACTTCATTAAGCTGCAGGGGTAAACAGTCATTGGAAATAAAGAAGTTGAATTATCTTTGGAAAGCACAGCTTGACTGACAAAATAAGAACAATGTGTTGGTGTAGGAGACCATTTTGCTGGCATCGTTGTTGACCTTCTATAAAAAATACACTCCAGGTGTGCTTTGAAGCACTTTTTTTATTTCTGAAACAAGTATAAATATGGAATGCTGTTTCTTCTCTTCCCAAGTGTTACTCCTGAGATTGTATTTGATCTGGAAAGAATAAAACTGCTTTTGCATTCTTCCGTTACTTGCATTCACTCCTGGGACATATACACAAGAAATAGTAGACTTTCAGAATTAAGACACATATATGTAGCATCTTTGCAAAGACGTCAGCAACTAATATATTCTGTTTTCTCTAGATCAATGAACTGAGTCATGTTCAAATCCCTGTTATGTTGATGCCAGATGATTTCAAAGCGTACTCAAAGATAAAGGTGGACAATCACCTTTTCAACAAGTAAGTACAAGTAACAATTTTGTGTAGAAGTGGATAGTGGCAGTGATATTTTTATGAAGTACTATGAACTCTGTTATTTTTCAGTGCATGGGACTAAAGTTTTGATGATTAAGTTAATCCTGAGATAAACATAACCATCTGTGCTGTTCTAAAGAGCAACAGCAAAGGCTGCTGGGTAGAATTTTTCCTCCATATGGTTTGTTATTGCCTTATGAGTATCTTAGATATTGAAGGTGATCCTTTCTTGGTGTGATTATTTATGGCTGATATAAGCATTTATTTGTGAATTTTTAAAAGCATTAATTCATGTGCATGTGCTCTTTATTAAGGGTAGTATTTGAATAAGAATGAGAATCTAAAGCATATATCAAATGCGAGTAATGTACAACTTTTTTATTTTCCATAATACAAAATCGTACTAATCATATAGAAGCTTCAAAAGTATTAAGGTCATTTAATGTAATATCTATTATCTCTTAAAAATAAAATGCCCATGAGCGGTATGTAGACATACAAAACTATTGATAATGGTTTGTGTATAACCTGAATTTTATTTGAGAATATATGTGGAAAAGACAAATTCTGCTACTTTGGGTCTTCTGCTCTGTTAGGTCAAAATAACTTTTCTCTTGTACAAGTCTAAAATGAACACTAGGATATTAAAACTAGTTCTATATTAATGAGTCAAATTTTCTTGAGGTTTTGGCACTGTTAGTACTTTTTGATGTCACAGATGGTATTGTAATTCTTGTATAATCCAATCGGAGATTTCACCTTTGAAGTAAGTTTAGGGCAGTGGGAAATCGTTCTTTTCTGCTTTTGAGTCCATGTTTCAGAATTGTCAAAATACAGTTGGTGTTCATTTCATCGTTGTTGTAGTTCCTTAGCTACAACATAATGATGTTATAGCAAGCTAATAAACATTCATTAAACATTGTGAAGAAAAACAAAATAACCCAATCTCATTAAAAAAAGAAACCATTAGAAGAGATTGTAAGAGGATTGTTACCCTCAGCTTTCTATGAACAGTGTTGAGACAATTCTCTAGAGTTACTTGTTATATATGCACAATAATGAAGTTGAACTGGTTTTATCTTCTTTCAGAGAAAACATGCCGAGTCATTTCAAATTTAAGGAATATTGTCCAATGGTTTTCCGTAATCTGAGAGAGAGATTTGGAATTGATGATCAAGACTTTCAGGTAAGTTCAGTTTGAAAAAGCCTAGACTGGTGAAATGAACATTTCTGTTTTACCTCTTGGCCTACCCCAGCTGTCTTCTGGTTCCTGCCCTTCTGCCATCTTTAGTCCTCTGTGTTTTCCATTAGAATACCTCCATATAAACCACATTATTGAAGCTGCAGGGTAATACCTCTTGCAATAAGGAGGAAAAATAATGTCTGGACACTACTGACAAGGGAGTCTATATTCAGCTGAGTCACTGAGATAACAGTTGCTTCAGTGGTCTGTCTGTATGAGATGTAGTTTCTGAAATGACCACAGCCTTTTTTTTTCTTTTTTCTTTTTTTTTTCTCATGTTCTTGGTTAGAAGGGAGTGACCTGTGGCCTGCCAGCTTCATCCTGCTTCATCATGTCTCATTTTCCTGTTGTTAAGAGGATCCGGAAACAAATTGCTTGTGTAAAGCAGATACAGCAAACCAAGAAATTGCTGTAGATTTGGCTGGGTTGTTTCATGCAGTCAGAGTTTGTTTCTGCCTTTGCAAAAGAAAGTCCTTGAACTCCGCTTCAGCCTGATTTGCCAGTTCTCACTGACAGTTCCCTTTTCCATTAACAGTTCCTAATGCACAATGTTTCAGTCACAGGGATAATTCCTTCTGCAGTCACACTGCAAGATGTCCTGTCCTGAAGAATACTTGCTGTGTAACCCAGTACTGCTTCCTCTCATGCTCTTTTGCTCTTTTAAACTATTTTGATGTGAGCTGCAGTTGTATTTATAATGTCACTAAGATACATTAAGAGAATTTTTAAGAAATGGTTTAAAGTAGCTGAACAAATGGTGCAAAATGCGTTTGTACAATAACACTCCCATTCTTGCCAATGGAGCAAACTAAATGTTGCAGCCGAAATCTGTATCTGAGTCCTTCAACAATCCTTTTTACCAATTTTCCCCTTTTCAATGTCAAACAATGTGTTAGAAATGCGTATGTGGGTTAAAATGTGCAGGGGTGTAGATGGAGATTAGGTTATGAATCTCAGTATACAGCCGCTGTAACCTTGCTAAGACATTTTGCCAGTCAGGAGAGAAGAGGATTGTTGGTTTATTTTGGTGGAGTTGTCATGGTTGTATTCCACGATTTTTTACTGTCCTATTTATGAAGAACTGTTTAAAAGGAAATGCACCGAGACTGAGGCCAGTAGTTTAAACAGGTATATCAAAATGCATCCCTGGTTCAGTTCTGCTGATGGACCAAGGAGGATCCTATTGTTTGAGAAGTTGCTTGATCCCTTTATATGAAGATTTCATTTTTCTTGACAAAGGAAAAGGATGAGTGTCAAAGATGGAAGACATGTGATTGCTCTTAAAATTGTGATGTCAACTCATGCTTGCTATTTTTAGAAAATGCCTTTTGACATTATTAGACAATGGAAGTTACAGTTCAGTAAATATGTTGGAAGACTTAAGATGCTATAGTTAGTTAAAACTGGCAAACTTGGCATGATCAAAACCGCTGCATTCCACAGCACTGTGAAATGTTTCCATCTGCACTGCTGTTCTGCAACAGAAATTCCTGTTGTAACTATGTTATACTGCTGTTTGGAGTTATTAATGATAACAATGATCAAACAGCATTAAGAAACTGTCACTGGATAAACTGTCCATATTTTCAGATTAAAACCAAAAATACTTCTTTGTAGCTATGTGGTTTGGGTTTTTGGTAATGTAACCAATCAACAATCCAAAATAAGAACGTGTAACTACATCCTGGTTTTTGATACAACAAAATTATGTATTAGAAAAAATGGTCAATGTTATTTAGTATTTGAAGTATATTTAGTGAGAAACAGGAGATAGTTAATATTAATTTTAACCTAAGGGAAGACAATGTCTGCCTTCACTATTGGTTTTTTCCTCAGCCCAAGCAATTTATCACTCTGAATTCTGTTTCTACTGGACTAATGTGATTAAAAAGAAAAGAAATTAAGTGCTCAAAGTATTAATGTATTTTGAACTCACTTTCAAAATTTAATTTTTTTTACAGAACTAACCATAAAGAAAATTTGTGTTACCCCATGTGTAAAATAGGGAGTATCCCTATTAAAAGTAGAAGTTGCTTTCATTTTAATGAAAATGTGATTTAAAAAGGGAATCTAATTTTGACAAAGGGAGTTTCATTATATATACTTTTTTCAGATAATCTTTATCTTCAAGGAAGTTATTCCAATTATTACTGGTTAAAATGATTTTCTTATACTCAGAATCAAACCTGAAATTGAAAAATTCCTTGCAGTGTAGAAGTAAAGGAAAGCTTATGGAAGAAATATTAAGTTACTTTCTCTGGATAGTTTTTCTTGTATAGTGATTTTTCAGGAAGGGACTCCTAGTCAATTGTGAACAATGTCATTCCCATTATTGAGCCAGAAAGGATTGATTTAGATAAATAAACCCAATTACCTTGTTCATTAGTCAGACACATCAGTTGCAGTCTCAAAGAACATTCATTTTAAGTGCCTTTGTTTTCAGAATGTTCTGCTGATATCCTTGATGAGTTGTTGCGGAGGGCAAATAGTCTTTCCTTATGAGTAAGCACTAAAAAAAACAAAACTTACCTCATGAAAAAAGTTGGTAGCGTATGGTCTAAGTAGTGGGCTATACTAATTTTAATTCTTTACATTCTGTTTCTCATTTTGTAGTAATTTTGTGAACTGCTTTAACACATAGACTTAGTTCACATGGGGAATAATTTAAATATGGAACTTGTCTTATAGAGATCTCCTTTTCTCTCTGAAGAGAGATTTAAATCTCACAAAGTACATGTTTTTTCCTACCAGTAGTCTTGACTTCAGAGTCAGAGGAATTCCTTAAATTGTATATGGTTCATGCCTTACAGGAAGCCATTTCTAGTAATGGCAATTAGAGCTCCTGGGATGAACTCCCTTCCTTCACATGATACAAATCAACTCTCTTTTTTGAGACATTTTTGGTAATCTGTCCTGTATCTGTCTACCTTTCATAGCTAGTTGGGTATCTCCAAGAGGTATTTACTACTGAACTGGGATTGAAGTTTCATGGAGATACAAGTGTGGTTGCTAATACTTAGTGTGGACTTTCTTGGGATTCATGCTTTATTATGGACAGCAGTGTAGAAAATATAGCATGAAGTTAGTGAAACTGTGAGTTTTATTCAAAGATTGCCTATAGAAACTTGTTACGATAAACTAAGTCTTTAATCTAGGTTAAGAAATTTTGTTCTTATATAAAAAAATTCTAAAACAATTACTGCATCGAATTAAAAACTGGTCTGGCTGTTTTTTCTTAAAAGGGAGAACACAAGTGATGATCAGTCAGTATGAATCAAAATTGCATTTGAATGATGGAAGAACTTTAAAACCATTTTAACCACTTACAAAGACTATAAATTATCAAAGGGAAAGAGACTATTGTTTTGCTTTGTACTGTTGGATGTTACAAGAAAGTGCATATGGATCTCTGATTGAAGATAACTTTTTTAAGTGTCAAAATAATTCCAAAAGCCAGAGCATTAAGTAATGACAGATTTTGCCTTGATAGGGTAAATTATGTATTTTTATTAATGTTTTTTCGTTTAACTGAAAAAATCCTTCTAACATTCACAGGAGAATACTTGAGAGCATTAACTGTTTCTAGTAGAAAAGAAAAAAATTGGTTAGAGAACACATACTGTAAAGTCCCTCATTACAGCACTAAATTAATTTTAATTTCTGCATTCCCCCTCAACTTTAGACATTGTGAAGGTTATTCTACAGACAGATTTCTCGCCCCCTACCCCCTCCAATTAATAGGATAGCTGTTTTTCTTTTGGGTTTCTTTTCAACTCAGTTGACATACTTTGTTATCTTAGAAAATCCACAAGTAGAGTTTATTAGAAGAATTATAGGATTAGCTTCTGTAAACTGCAAAATTATGAGAGATTAGCAGGCAGGCAGCTCACGTAACACCCTCTCCCCCAGCAATCTGTACAAAAATAGGATCTACTGCTGTTACAAATGCTTCTGCTGCTGTTGCTCTGGGAAGGGAAACTTTTTTTTGCTATGCTCCTACACATCTGTTCTTGCTTAAAGTTATTACTGAATCCTACATCTGGATTCTGCTAGGCGAAAGAGGAAGACTGGGTTCTTGCCCAATAAAGTACAATTGCTCATACCAGAGGGCACCAACGTCCCAGTGTACCTAATGAGCTTTCTGCTGGGGATGAGGGAGAGCACAACTGACTTCCCTTGAAGTTTTAGTACTCAGTGTAATAGGAGACAGGCTCAGATCTGACTCTTCCTGTCTGCAGGAGCAGTTTGTAGAGATTTTCTGTATAGGACAAAGAATCCATAAAGAACTTTTAGCAGATGGGTCTGTAAGTTCTTTTTAATTTACCTATGCTTGATATTTCTCTAAGCATTTTTCCATATAAAAGATTGAAATGTAAAATAATAATGAGAATTTCTACTTTTAAGCAATTTCCGTAATAACAAACCATATGAACTCAGTATCTTTCACTTCTTCTGATAAGGCAGTTAAGGAGACTTTTCAATCTCCCAGAGCTTTCTATGCAGGATTTGTAGTCCAGACTCATAACAAGGCATCAGGAAAACAGTGCAAATTCTAGGCTTGATTTTTAGATGTCAGCCTTCAATATAATTTTCTTTCAGATCATCAAAATTCTTACCAATCTCTAAGTATTTTTGCTCATTTTACATGACTTATCCAGTCCTAAGACATCATCTTAAAAACTACTTTGCAATCCAAGATGATATGTTTCTTTAGATAAACGAATATTAATCAGAGCTCTCAGCTAGTGCTTCTGCACGGAAATTCACGCTTTTGTTTCTTGGCTCTTGTTTTGGGAAAGGACAAGCCACCTCTAGCATCAAACTACAGTCAGCAAGGTCAGCAACAACTGTGTTAGGAGTTGGAGCTTATTCCTAAGACAATCTCTTCAATTAATTCAATTAAGTGCATTAAAAATCATCGGAGCAAGAACTGTCTTGTAAAGAAAATACCAGTGGTAGTAATTTTATTTTAGCATGGTAAAGTCTGTCAGTGCATGAAAAGTTCTTGGGTTCATCTGTCAGATGAGATTCCTGTAGCAGAGTGTACAGTTTGTGGATCCCAAATGAACATCAACACCAAGACGTTCAGAACTGCTGACATCTTGTTTGACATGGGTATAGGCAGTGGTGGTAATGAAGTGTTAAACCAGCTGTAGTAACAAAAACTGTGCTGTTTGTAGTCTTTCCAGCAGGTAAAAAACCGGAGTTTGCAATCTAAATCCGATGTTCTAATACTTAGTGCCTTAAGTGTCAGCCCAAATAATAATAATTTAGTGATGGTGGAACTTAAACTTAGTACATATGGCAACAGAAATTCTAACTTGTGGTTTCTCTCAGTTTTCCCTAGAAAATATTTAATTTGCCTTGCTTTCAGCTGTTCCTTGCCTAAACTATCATTCACAACCGGACATTCAAACTAGAAAATGGTAATTTAGCAAGTGCTGGCAGCATCAAAAGAACAAACTGATAGGTGCTCCCCTAGTTCTTACAGACACAGCTACTGAAAGGAAGGCATCAAGCCAAGCTTTGCAGGGCTAAAAGGAAAAGGCTCCCAGAAAAGGAGCCCTAACTCTTTCCAAAGCAAGTGCATGCCTTAAGCTGACAGCTCCAAATCCATATCTCTGGTCTCAGTAGGATAACTTGATTTAGGAAAGACCCTCATGTTTTATTCATTAACTGTCATTCAAAAAGGTCAAGGAACCCATAACCTTTCTCTTGGAAGGATAGCTCAATGCAAAAAAGAAAAAGTTCGTGTTTCTCCTTTCTCTGTCAAAGTTTTTCACGTATTTCACCATAGTAATCACTCCCTGAATACAATTTTCTTATAAATGTTCATAGGTGTTTGGAGTGTGTACATCCATGTCTTGACAAGATCATAGGAGGAGCACCATATTTCTGATGGGTGCATCAAAGGACCAGTGGTGTCCTGTTTTCATCTTTTGGAGGTCCCATGACATTCACCATAGGCCTTTTGAGAGCCATGCTTATGAGCTGACAAGAAATCATCATGCAAAATTGTCCGTACATCTGGCAAAGGCAGGGGGAGGTTACACCCCCGAATGTGCTTGTAGCATATGGTACTGGTAGGTCAGGTATGCTTTGCTCTGCGCCAGACTCCTTACACACCATCCAGTGTCAGAGATCAGTGTTCCCTGGTCATGCTTCCACAACAGTGTTTCTAGATAGGAACCTGCTAAATGGCAAGAATGCACAGTGCCAGCATGCAAAATAGACCCAAAGGTCTTCCCTACCTGTTCCCTGTATGACAAGCCAGACATCTCTGGGTTTGGTGCTTCTGGTGTTACATTAAAACACCAGTGCTTTGCCTTTCTACCCTCTACAAGTCACTGACAGAACACTGTCCTGAAAATCATCTCAGAAGTGGGCTGCTTCTTTCAAATTACAGCAAATAACCTTAGAGTATCTATGTCAGTTGTATGACGCTGTCTCTCTGATGTCCTTCTTAATCACTAATCCAGGTCTAATTTCCATATCCATGATTCCTGAGGTCTTCTGAAAAAGGAAAAAAAAGGCTGGGGGGAGCTCCAGGTTTGTCTTGTTGGGAAGCTGTGCCCGGGCCAGAGAGCACCATTGTAACTGCTGCTGCAGAAGAACAGCCAGACTGTGTGTACATCATCCTCCAACAGCGATGGGCCACTGCCAGGCTTTTCCACTGACCTATGATTTCAGTCATCACAGAGCATCATCTGTGCACTTGTTTTTGCCCATTTGTTCATGCAAAGCTTGCCCAGAGGCACTCTTAAATAGTCTGGGATGTGATCTGGTTTGTCTTTAGGGTGCATTGAGCTTGTGAAGCTCATTTTAGTTTTCCATGGCTTTTGGATGAGATCACAGCACCAGAAACTGTTGTTTGCTTTTGTCCAGACGTCATGAAATGGGGAAGATTTAAATCAATGAGAAGCTGTTAAGCCAGTCAGTTTGAAAGATTGCTGTTCTTCTAAAGCTCTCTATGCTTTACCACCAGAATTTTCCTATTGCCCTTTTTCTTAGGAAAAGCTCTGACTCAATGACAATTTTTATTAGGCTCCCTTTTTAAATTAGTTACACAGAGTATTTGTATTAGATCCAACACATAGTTCATGTGTTCGAAGTTTTTAAAATACAATCTTGTCTGCTAAAGTAGCAGTTAGAAAACAATGACATTTACATTAGGCGTGCGAGAGATTAGAATGAGCTAATTAAATTGACCTTTAAATCTCTCCACCCTCTTGGAGACTGGGGCTAATCCTTGGCCTCCCACTGTGGAGATAAAAATTCGTGCTGTGAACATTTTAAGCAAAGTGGGCAGAGGAAGAAGAGCCTCACCAGCAGTTTGTCTTTGAAGAGGGGGGCAATACTTTGCCAGTTATAAATATAGCTTACAGTTATGGTGTGAGTAGGGGGACAAGTTCTTCCTGTACTTCAGTGGCTTTGCTCCATGTGTTTTCTTCACAAAAATAGTTTCAATTGGAAAAAATAGCTCCAAACAGCTTAACTTGTTACTCTTAGAAACGATCAAAGCCTCTCTGGAAATTAGCTTAGTTTTTTGATATCTGCTATTGGTATAACTAACACCATGAGTAATGTCATTACTGTTATTTAATTACAATAAGTTGCTATTTGTATAGACCAATGTGAAACGTAAAAATAGACTTGCAAATGATAAAGCATTAGGTAGTGTTTTAGCTGGTTTCTGAGGACTCTTGAGGATTCTTCTTACAAAGTATTTGCTTTGATATTTTGTGTCTTAGATTTTTAAAATGCTAATTATTGCAGAGTTTTATAATAAAAAACCCAAAAATTATATAAATAATGGATGATTAAATGACAACAGTCAAAATTTAATTGTCAATGAGCAATTGACGTTTCATGTAGTGAAACCTTGCAGAGCATGCAAAAGCCATTCAAATGTCAAAGTGGAATAAAGACAAAGATTTTGTACAAAACCCGCTTTGATCACCTGGCATTCTGAGCCTGTCCAAATGAGATCCTTTTTAATACAGTGAGATGAATACTTATATGGATAAAAAAGGAGTGCAGAACTACAGAGATGAGGGTTGTGTTCAGGGAGGTGGTAGCTCTGAGAAGGAACAAGAGGTCAAAGAGGACAAAAGAACTTAACACTAGTGGGACCTTCGGACTGGAATGAGTAACTGCACCCTAGGGTGGATAAATTAGAAGACATAAAAATAGCATCAGAAAGAGTTCTAACTTTTTTGACATCTGTTTATTTTATACCTGAAGCTAATAAGCATAGTTTTGATGCTAATAGTCTTTTAAAAAGGGAGGTGAAATTTGGATGTAGAAAAAATACTGGAAAAGTGTCAAAGGAATTTAAGGACAGAGAATGCCATGTGGTTTGGAGTGACAGAGTCTGACCTGCTGCACTTGCAAAAATTAGAGTTAAGAAGTAAGTAGTATGTGAGTCTCTTTGCAGAAAAAGAATACTAGGTACTTCAGGAAAAAGTAAATATGAATGAACAGAAAAGGAAATAATTAAAATTCAAAATTAGACTCACCTTTTCAGCAACACATGGCTAAATACTAGAAAAGCTACAGTGGTGAATGTAGGTCTTTTGAAGGTGGAAAAAATCAGAACTGCCTTTCTGGAATTTACCTAATCCAAAAGTAGAGATTGGAGTTCAGTTTAGGAACTGCTGGGTGAAATGAAGTAGTTTCTGATGGGTAGCAGTTGTGTTGGATTCTAATTTAAGAAATTTTGTTGAAATCTCTAGAAGAAGCTCCTGTGAATGTCGAAGAATTGTGGATCGGGTCCTAAAAGCACCTATGGAAAAAACCCTTTTTTCTTACCTAATACATATTCTAGGAAATAAAACTCTGTGCAGATTGCTGAGAGTTTGGGAAAGAGGAGAGAGAGTGGGTCTAAAGTGAAATTAAACAACCTTTCAGGTAATTTGGTAAAGAATATGCTCTTGGGTGAAATAATGACATGTAATTTAGGTGCGCTGATTAACTTTTTTTTTTATCAAGAACTCTCTGGGAAGTTAAGTACTAGTAAATGGTGTAGATTTTAGTAATTTATATGTAAAGCTTTTTTTTTTTAACTTTTATTTTTTATCAGAAATTAGTTCTGTGGCATGGGACAAATTCTTTGTGATTTGTAGCCTCTCAGCACTTGAGGTCAAATCAGTATTTCTAGTTGCCTGCTAGTCAGCGCAGTATGGGTGATATTTTTTATATTCATTTATGTAAGGGCACTTAAGCTTCCAGCCAGTGACTTGTCAGAGGAAAACTGTTTGGGAAAGAGGAGGATGTATGGAGAAATTTATTTAGTAGAGGTATCTGTGAGCTTGGCATGTTAAATGTGTCTTCAGTTGTATAAGTAATTACACAAGTAATTTAGTGTAGTCTTTAAGTGACCTCATGAAAGTATTCACACTTTAAAAGTACAAAACCTTTTCTTTCTCCTGAGACCAAAAAACCAGCAGGCACAAGATTAAAACTTCACAAATGAGAAGTGAATGGGGAATTGGCAGAACACGCACACTCGGAGCAGGAGACTTGCAGTGAGTTGCTAAGTGAAGCTGTTAAGTGGAACAGGGTATGCGTGGCTGACAGATGTTTTAATTGTGCCAGAGAACCAAGGCACACGGTGGAAGAGCTGGAGAAGGCTGGGAAAATCTGAAGAGGACAGGGCGGTCTGAGCCTTGTTTCTTTGAATTTTGAGCTCACTAATGCTATTGTATAAGCAGCTGATTTTTATTAACTTAATGGGGCTAATGCCTCCAACGTTGTACATCTAGACACATGCTCTGCTGGCTCCTGGCACAGCAGGAAATTGCTGTGTCATAGCAGAAAGTGATGGTACAAGGGTTGTTAGAGCATCAAACCTATGTGTCTTGGAGGATAAGAGTCGGACATTTTTTGTCTCCATCTGAAGGATATCCTCCCTGTTCTGGCTTTGTGGCTCACAGATCTGTCTGTGCTAAGTGAGGAGTGGCTCATTTCCCATCTGTTCATATTCCACTTAGTCTTCCCCTAATTAAGAAGCAGAGCCAGAGGGAATTCAATCTGGTATTTGCCATGATCTCTCTCTGTGCCTCTCCTTTCCACCTCCCTCAACCTCGTTTATATTTTCTTTTGGAAAAGGGAGATGCTTAAGTTTCGTTGTTTCCTCCCTAGTCAACTAGAGATGCCTCACTTAAGAAGGAGATACTGCTGCCAGGAACCCCAGTGGGTCTCTCTTAGCTGAGTTTACTGCTGGAGGAAGCAGAGAAAAAGCTCTACGCTGCTCTCTTTAGACGGGTTCAATCAGCTTTGCTTCCAAGGAATTTGCACAGATGTCTACAGTGCAACTTACCTTTCTTACTTTTTGTACAAATCATCACTGAAATCTATCTGTGTGTTCTGGCAAAAGCTGTCTGGATCCCAGGAATGTTCTACCGTGTATCATCTCAAAAATGCATTCAACAGTAAGAGAAAAGTCTCTACAGTGTGTCCAATAGCTGTCTGAACAACAGGGCAGTACAATTCAAATAAATGGGCATTTTTAGTCTGTCTAATGAGCACTACTGCATAACTTTCTTATTATTGTCTGCATTAAGATAAAGTTCATTGACTTAAAAACTTGCACAAGATAACCCCAGAATAAGTTAAACTTTTTTACTTATCTGAATATATCTAAAGTCTAACTTAAAAGTGAAATTTGACACCACATGTGGGGTGTTTCTGGTATTTCTTACTGGTTATGGGTTTTCTAATGTCTGTGCTTCAAAGCGGCTTTAGTGTGGGACCTTTTTGGCTGTTTTATGTCTTAACTTACAAAAGAAACATTTTCTAATGAAGAATCTCTTCAATTCCAGTATATGTACTATTAACTTATTGGTATTTGGCTCCATGAGATGCCTGAACAGTCTGAGTCCAACAGTAAGTTAGCTTCACCTACATCAAAAGAATCATAGTGGATTTAAAAAGCCATATCATTTCCTCTTTGAAGCTCCTAAAATCTCCTAGTTTGATCCTTTCAGTGAAGCTGTTTCTTGATCTTACTTGTTAATGATGATTTACCAGTGCAAGCTAATTCTTGTCATCTTTCTACTTAAAGATTCATTGTTGTCATCACCAGGCAACAGTGGATGTATTTTACTGAAGACTGATTTCTATCTATAAACAAATATAACTAGTATAGTTGAGAGACAGGGTATTTTGCAAGGTACCTGGAAGCTTTACTTTGAAAAGTTTGAACTTTTCTCTGCTCATAGAAGTGAGAATTAACCATTACAAATAAAACCATCTACGT
This sequence comes from Rhagologus leucostigma, assembly GCA_013397725.1. Classification (NCBI taxonomy): domain Eukaryota; kingdom Metazoa; phylum Chordata; class Aves; order Passeriformes; genus Rhagologus; species Rhagologus leucostigma. Next base: position 1,641,252 of record VZTD01005670.1, on the reverse strand, counting down.
ACAAAACTTAGCTGTGTATTTATCAACACAAGAAAGTGGCAATTACCAGTGATCTGCACAATATGATATAATTAGATTTTTTTTTCTGCTTTTTAAACCATGCTTATTTAACAAACTTGAGCAGGTATCAAAACACAGAAAATAGTAATACTAAATGTCTTCCATGTTCCACATGCTTTTAAAGTTCAAAGTACTACATTCTGTATCTGAAAAGAGCATTGTACTGAGAGACTTATCACAAGAGTGGGGAGTTAGTAAAAATAAAGTGTCATAGAGGTTATTTAATTAGAGGTTGTTTTTATTTAAACATGTTTAATGTTTAAACATCTGATCTTAATTTATTACTAGAGTCAAAGTATTGTAGAGAGGGCACTTGGGTTATCTGTGCATGTATGGAAAGATGCTGTTTAGCATAAAGTTGGTTGGTTTATTCTGACAAATTAATATGCATGTGGTAAAGTGATAGCTGTGTGCATTCTTAATCTTGATATAGATAACTCATAATAAAGTAGCCATCTACTAAAAAATAAATGCATCACTATTTGTAACCCATTAAAACATGAAGAAAAAGTAAATTGCAGCTAAATAATTATCCATATATATATTATATTCTCTTGTTAGCGACATTTTTGGTGTACGATAGTTGTATTTGCAAGTTGACTTTCATTATAGTTAGCAATCAGGCAGAATAAGTTTTCATTAGGGAAAAAAGCTACTGCTGGAAAAACAGGGATCTGTAAAATGTCAGTGTCTTTTCAAGGTTTTCTCGAGATGATTTAAAATATGGCTTTATTAATTTCTTCTGGTGGAGAAATATTTCCTAATACTTAATCTACACCTCCTTTGGTGCAACTTAAGGACATTTCCTCTTGTCCTATTGCTTTTTACCTGGGAGAAGAGACTGAGTCCCACCTGGCTGCACCCTTCTTTCAGGCAGTTGCAGAGAGCAATAAGGTTGCCCCTGAGCCTCCTCTTCTCCAAGCTAAACATCCCCAGCTCCCTCAGCTGCTCCTCATCAGANCTGGCTCACGTTCAGCTGCTGTTGACCAGCACCCCCAGGTCCTTTTCCAACTTGCATCTTTCCAGCCACTCTGTCCCCAGCCTGTAGCGCTGCAGGGGTTGTCGTGACCCGAGGGCAGGACCAGGCACAGGCACTTGGCCTTGTTGAACCTCAGACCTCTGGCCTCTCCCGATCAATCCAGCCTGTCCAGATCCCCCTGCAGAGCCTTCCTGCCCTCCAGCAGATCAGCACGCCCACCCAACTCAGTGTGTCTGCAAACTGACTGAGGGTGCCCTCACTCCCCCCATCTGGATCATTGATAAAGATATTAAACAGAACTGGTCCCAACACTGAGCCCTGGGGAACAGCGCTGGTGACCGGCCACCAGCTGGGTGTAATTCCATTCACTGACACCCTCTGGGCCCGGCCATCCCAACAGTTTTCTACCCATCCAGCCAAGCCTTGAGCTGGAGATGCTGTGGGAATTGATGCCAAAGGCTTTACTGCCGTCTAGGTAGACACGTCCACAGCCTTTCACTCATCCACTAAGAAGGTCACCCTGTCTCAGAAGACCAGGTCAGTCAAGCAGGACCTGCCTTTCACAAACCCCTGCTGACTGGGCCTCATCCCCTGATTGTCCTGCACATGCTGTGTCATGACACTCAAGAGGATCTGTTCCATGACCACCCCTGGCACAGAGGTCAGACTGACAGGCCTGTAGTTCCCTGGATCTTCTTGCAGATGGGCATCACATTTTTTAACGTCCAGTCAACTGGCATCTTTCATACCCAGTACAACCCAGGCCTGTATTTCTCTCAAATATGAAAATACTTTCATGAAGGATATTAAAATACACCTTAAGAGTATTTGAAGCTTTGAGTTCAGGTCCTTCACGTTTTCCTTCTCCTCCTTCAGATGTTCAGTGGCAGACTAGCCAATACCCTCTTTTGCACCTTTTTATAGCTAAACAACTTAAATCTCCTGCCAGGTTAATTGCTTTCAAGGTTTATATTATATGGATTACAGTTTGAAGACTAGAGTTCTGTGGGAAAAATACATTCGGAAGACTGTGGTTACTGCTTTATTGCAAGAGTTAACCTCAGAATAATGTACCCTTTTCTGCTGGGAACAATAACAAGTAATTACTTAGTAGCCTTTATTATTACTAACTGAATTATAGCCTAATAATTTAGCAGTAGTTTAATTCACTACATACACTAATGGTTACCCCTGTGTTCACTTTTTAAAAAATTAAAAATAATTATTACCTTACATCGTATTTTCAGTTTGTGATGAAGGCAACTGAATTTGTCCTCTTGTTTTGGCTTTTAACTTCTATTATCAGCTCTTCATCATGAACTATTAAATATAGGCCTGGAAACAAAACTAAGTTATGACTGTAGAGCACAAAGGGTTTCTGCCACTAACTCCACAATTCAATTTGAAAATTAATGGAGCACTGGTATCAAGTGTAGCATTAAGAAAATGTAATCGGTTTATGATACTTTTTCCCTTTAATAGACTTCGGTACATAAAAGCTTTTCAGTGGTGGAGTGGCGGGAAATTAATTTCAACAGAAAACATCTGAAAACAGGCAAAGAAAACTGCTGTAATGCTTCTCTACTATCTTCAATACCATGTGAGGTGATGGTGTATCAGGACTCAAATCTGTTAAAATGTTTTGCTGTCCAAAAGCCAGTGCAGAGAAGGAACTGCAGTGTCTACAGTGGTGTCCTTAAAGGGCTGTTCTGATTAGTCTAGAAAAATTGTTGATTTGTAAACCTTAGGGAAGCACCCCCATGCTTTCTTTAACTAGTGAATAGAGAGGATAATGGAGAAAGATGTCACTTTTTATCATAGACATTAGTAATTATTCTAGTTCATTGTACAAGCCTAGAAATAAACAGGAAGAAGTGCAAAAGATTTATTTCTCCTTGTCATAATTAAGGTTTTCATTCTAATAAGCCCTTGTAGAGCTGTGTGCTTTTAGGTGATTTACTGTTATTCCTGCTACTCCTGAGTATTTCTGCTGAACTAAGTAACCTTGTGGGAAAATGGTTTTATTTCACGTTAAATTGATTTCAGAAAGCACCCCATAGTTGGGATAAATTTAACAGTGCTTGAAGGCCTGTTGAAATCAATGGATCTCCAAAATACGGAAACATAATTGTATGTGTTCAAGTGTCTTCTTAAATTGGGGGCTATAGTTGCCCTAACTTCTTGGTTGAAGTTATTACTTTATGATAATTACTGACCTTCTGTCACAGGGGTTGAATCTGCACGTCCAGCTCCTGCTGAAGTCCATATAGCGTGTGAACGGATTTAACAATGGTTAAACTTCCAGATGAAACATAGGTCCTCCAGAAATAAAATCGTGTGGGTTTGGTACCTGAGTGTGGTAGATTAAGTGTATTGGTAATTACTCTCTCAGAGCATCATTGTTCTTCTAGTGTAAATCTGTTTTGTGACTTAGTTCACGGTGCCTTACCACACCACACAAACGTTTGTTCTGTAACTGTTGGAGCTGAACTTTTGCTGTTTAGGAATCTGCGATGTTTGCATTTATATATAAAATTTTATTAGAATTATCTTTAAAAATAAAATGGCTTTTCACCTAGCAGGGAGAACATGTGAACTGTGTGAATGTGGAAAGAGGGGAGGTGTATTTAAATTTAGCAAGAGCTGTTTGTGCAGCAGTACAATGAGGGATGATAGCAGGAGCTGGGGTTTTCTGCTATGAGTAGGGATATACCAGATGGTTACTGCAAGTTTGTTTCATAAACATAGAAGTGTTCCAGTAGTCTATAATTAACTTGTTTAACCTTTTCAGACTATGTCCATATTTATGGAAATACACAAGGGGTCCAAGAACATTGTTGTTTTCTCATGGCTGTGTTGCTGCTATTACTATTTACTTTTTTTATTATTATTTTTAAGTGCAATTCAAGTATATAACAATTGGCATAAGTTCTTACTAGTAAAGAAAGATGTTTCCAGGTAAAAACAAGTTGTTATACTTAGTCTGATTTTTCGTTTGCTTTTATAAAGATAGAGAAATGTTATCTGAATACTACTTATTCTCTGAAAAAAGCAGAGGGCTTCTCTTGCTTCTGTTGAAACACCAGTAATTTTAAACTTCACTCTGAAAATAGTCCTTAATGTCTGGCAGTTTTTCTTCTAAATGTTATACAGTCATTAATTAATTTTCCCCCCTTGAGATAGTATGGAGGTAGGCCTATTTTAAAAAAGGAGGTATTGTACAATACTATTTGCTTAACTCTAGATATGAAATCATTAGAACAGCTCTGGTACTAGAACTCAGAAATGTAACTGTGATCTTGGTTATGTACCAGATCACACTGTCTCAAGAGCAAATCCTGCTAGTTTTAAAGTGAAACTGTAATTATGGATGAATCCTCTATTTATAATTATTGTGGTGTAATGCAGTGTTCCTTCTGGATTTTCAATTACTGAATGTTTTCTTCCTAAAAGCTGATAATGTATACATATCAAAGTCCAATAAATTCTCATTAAATGTTGAGAATGAGTTTTGAACCACTGATGAGCAATACCTTCCTCCTCAAACATGCTTTTCTTCTCAGAATATTTTTGAAGTGTTTTCTCAAGATAATGCAGTCTGTGAATACATGCTTTGTGGAATTCAGCTTGGTGCTGATGTATTGAAAAATATTTTTAAATAAATGTAAATTGTTTATATCTGCTCTAAATAAGTTACGTACTTTTGTCTGACATGATGCTTTTTTTGTTTTAAATCAATTGACAGAATTCATTGACAAGAAGTGCACCCCTTGCCAATGATTCCCAAGCACGCAGTGGTGCCCGCTTTCATACATCTTACGACAAAAGATATATCATCAAAACTATAACAAGTGAAGATGTAGCAGAAATGCACAACATACTGAAGAAGTACCATCAGGTAATATATGAACTCTTACCAAAGTTTGGGATGTTGTCTTAAATATTATAATGCCAACTTTTTTTAGAGTCTTAAAAGTTTTAAATTAATAATTATGGAAAAAAAGTAACTTCAGACTTTTTCCCGTTTGCATCAGCAATTTATTGTATGTCTGTAATTCACAAGGATGGACTTTTCTAAATATCTGCACTAGCATTTCATAAAAAGATATGTCTACATGATAGAAATAACTTGTAATCTATAAGGTCCTTTGCCTTACTAGGAAGATGATCTTTCTTTTGGCTAGTGGACTTCCAGGCTTGAAGGTACTTTATTCTGGGCTTGCTTGGAGATGTCTGTGTACATGTGTATGAATGCTGCAGGTGACCTCTTCTTTCTGATCTGATCAGCAAATGTTCTGTGTTTCACAACAGATTTCAAAGATTTAAAGTTGTATTATATAAGAAATTAAAATTGGATATGATTAATGTAATAATCCTACTATGAAAAAAATTGGTTTTGATAATGTGGATTTTCATACACAACAGTAAAGTTAAAAGTGAACAGTGGAGATCCCTCAAATTAGCCTTAATAGCTGCCATACTGTGCTGGTGTATAGTTTGTGTGGTTGGCACAGAGGGGAGCAGAACCTGGGAATTGCAAAAAAGCCGTAATAAAATCAGTGCTAGTTTTCTTAGCCCTACATGTTTGTATAAGTTCTAAAGCTGCAGAAGTCAGAAAAGCCTCTAAAAAATCACCTAAAATATGCTACGCAGTAGGAAAGGGTTTTAGTCCTCTTTCCATCTTCCTTCTCCTTTCTGTGGGTTGGAATTCCAGGTAAAGGCTTAAGGACATTTGGGGTTAGGCTTTTTTATTGTTGTTTAGGTGGTTTATTTTTTGTTCTGCGATGTTCTTGTTTGTAGTAGATTCTTTTTAATACATTACTTTTGTAAAACCGGTTTTAACTTTTGAGGCGTGAGGCCGAAGCGTTCTTTCAGGGTGCTTGGAACTGAAGGTATTGCCAGCCATCTTTGTAAATCTCAAAGTGAGATCTCTGAAGGCCTTCCAAGTCCGGAGTAACTTGGGAAGCCTTCAAGGAAGTTAGATGTGAACTCTTTTCTCTCTTCCTGTGGTGTTCTTATGTTTAAATAACATGTAGGACCATTGCGTGTTTGTTCTAATGTGAATAAATATTACTATCAGAAATATTCTTAAGACATCTCCTAGTGACAGTTTTACCAAAAAAAATTTTAAACCATTATCTAATTGTATTTTGGGGGGATTTTTTATGTGAGTTTTCAAACTTGCAGTTTTAGTTTTGATCTGAAAGGGTTTGATCTGTGAAGCTGTACAGCAGAATTAAAGTTTTAGTCTGTTTCATATTTGGCATTAGAAGCTAGTACTAATGATACAGATTTTGAGACTTAATTGAGCTGAAAATTCATTTGCTTTTTAAAACAGTAATCTTTCAAGAGTATCAATGAAGACAGTGCTAACATGAATGAACTTAATAATTTGGAATCTTTTTTCATTAATGCTTTCCAACATCAGGGTTCATATTAGGCTAGGTTACAAGGAGTAATGATCTGAAATTTATCTCTACCAGGCACCTAATTTCACTTTATACTGGAAAATCTTTCATGTAAAAAAGCTCTCGTTGGTGCCTCCAAGAGATTCATAAAGATACAACTTGTATTCCTTTATGTCTCAGAACTTGAAAGCACTGTACAAAACTGTAAATACAGAAGCACTCAAGTACAAAGACAGTTTAATAACTGGGCTTTTTTATTGAAATAAATTCATTTCCGTATCTTAAGCAATGTACTGAACAAGATCTACATTAAATCCACTAGCTCTAATGACGGCTAACACAGTGTCCTCTGTGTTGCAGCTGGAAATTGAATGCTTGGGGTTACCAGGTACACCACTTGGTCCTCCCATTTCTCTAGATGTTTTTCAGGAATGTGAAGCCTATCTTCACTTGCTTTTCAAAGTCTAGCAAACCCTCATTGTCCTGGTGGGAAGGTATTAATAATTCCCTTGACCGGGTTGTCTCACACAGACTGGCCTTACCCTACCTTTCTGCTAGCAAGCAATGCAATGCCGGACACCATCCACTGGCACTTGAGCTCATTAATGGTCCCTACTGTGGTTTTGATTTGGGCTAGTTCACTGTCTCCCAAATAATTCTGGGCAAGAATAAAGGTGTTAAGATGAGTTAATATTCCTACTTAGGAGTTTGAATATAAGCATCCTTTTTTTAGAGGAGAGCTTTATAACTTAGATGTGAGTTATTCCATTCCAGCTGGAACTGATGTCTGAAGACAGTCCAAGACCCTGTCTATTTCACCGGTGTGGATGTAACTTTATGGTTCTGTAGGATGGCACAGTTGCAGTAGTACAAGACTTTTCAGATGCTGCACCGGTACTCCTGTAGAAATCTTTGTCAATAAAACAAGTTCTCAAGAGTTCAGTTTCATTTTGGCATACTCTCTTCTGCCAATAGAGGAAATGTCAAGTTCCCTCTAGTGATTTTCCTACCTTACTGTCCAGTATCTTTCTTGATTGTTAATAATTGCACACTAGAGTACCAAATACGGGATTTTTAGGGAGAAGTCTGCTTGCCAGCTTTTCTCCAATTTCAGTTCACTGATTGCCAGCAGCACTCACCACATATGTGAAAATTCCTGGCCGAGCTAAGTGTGTTTCACAGCCCTAGTGTGATTGGGAATGGTTTGGAACTTCTGGTGGCATGCCCCTGCAGCATACTCTGTGCCAGTCTGCTTGAGAGCAGAGCTGTGTTTGAAAGGTTCAGCCTTCTGAAGAAAGGGAGTGTGCAGACCCAATTATGTAGTGCAGGGATCATCCTGGAAAGAACAGCCTTTTTCAGGTGCATGAAGTCTAGGGAGGCGATTCATGTGAATTTTGGGCTTTTTCTCCCTTGTTTCCCGTAAAGGAACTGAAGTTAGATCATCTGTCCATTAAGAACAGTGTCTTGTAAACTTTCGTTACTTTTCCCCGTCTTTCACCTGCCCAAGAAGGCAGTAATTATCTTCTATTACTTCTGACATAAATATGAGTGAAATTCATGCCATTTATGACAGATGATCTCTTTCAGGTTTTGTTTTTTCCGCTCTGCAACTTCACTCCAGGTTCCTTTCCCAGGCTTGAAACTCTGTATGAGTTCCATTTAAACCATAATATTTACTCACCTGTTTCCTTATTAAGGCTAATAACACCAGGCTGATAGAATCATTCTAGACCTTGAAAGCACCTCTGTCCTTGCTTGGGGACCAAACAAGCCTTATCAAATAGTTTCCAAGACTGCTTGAAGTGCTTAACAATAAACACTAGAGAAGACATCTGTCTTGAAACAAAGAGTGCTGGAGATGGGACCATCACAAGGCAGAAGTGTGGGACTGGATGTGTCCTTCATTCACCAAAACAGTTTTCATCCTGGCATTTGCGAAAAAGCTGTTGTTTTCCTTGCAGCTTTTTGAACTAGAGAGCTACCAATGAGGCATCTGGGAGTTTGTGTGGTTGGCAGAGAAATGTAGCACAGCAGCTTTTCCCATGAACCTCCAAAATCTAATTCCAAGTACTAGTTATTTTTTTGTGAAGTCACCAAAGGGTTAGATAGAGACATGTAGACTGCCACTGGCAAGTATAAATAAAGGTTATTTTATCAGTAACTGGAGATCATGGAGAGGTACAGTTCACAAGCCCATCCAGTTCTTTTAGTCCTTCCCCTCTCCATGTGTCTGAAGGTGTAATAACCTGTCTGTTCTTTGCAGCTCAGAGGAAGCAAGGTTGTAGTTATACAGTCTGTATATGTAGTTTACAAAAGGAGCGAGAATAGTTTATAGCCTGTAGACACTTGTAAGTTTAAAAATCCCAAATCTAGATTGATATTTTTAAATCATCGAAGACGATCTGATCAAAGAAAAATTCCAAGCCTAGGGCTACATGCTAGAAATGTGTAAATAACTAAAAGTGAACTGGGCTTGAAGAAGTGTCAGGAGAAGTTATAGAAATAGGATATACGTATATATAGTGATTGCAACTTAAAATTGTTGAATTGTATATAATAGTCTTGACAATTGTAAATTATACTTGCTATCTAAAATTATGAGTTGGCATTAGTTCATTTCCCTGTGATGCCTTTTTTTTTAGTGGCAGTCAGGCCCATGACCTCAGACAGATGGTGAACACTTCAGTCTGAACACTGACACTTTCTGTGAACTCATCAGATGAGTCTGACACTTTTAGTATTGAGTAGAAACACTAGAGATAATTATTTTCTTTTCCAAAGTTAAAAGAAAAAAAGCTAAACAAACCAGTAAGGAAACAGGAGAAACAGTGTTTAAAGCGGCAAAGCATCCTGTGTTTTATGACTAGACTATAAAGACCATCATGCATGGATCAGCCTTCTATCTACATTTGTAAGACAAAATGGCCTAGAGCTGGGTTTTGAAGTGTTATGGTAAATACAAATACATATGTGACATGCTAGGATCTTACGCTGTGAATCTCCATGCCAGCCAGTTTCTAACTACAGTAATTTTTTTGGTACATAAATAGCATGCCTGCTATTAGTCACATTTTAATAATAATTTGCAGTCAGTTTGGACTGCTTGTATTATTGGTATATTGTCAGTTATTAGTAGAACTCTTCTCATCACTCTTAGGTGTTACTCAGCTGAACATCATTTGCTTATCAAATGCAGTAGAACCATTGATAAGCTCAAATGGGTCAGACTTTCAAGTATTAGGAAAACTGTGGCTGTATGGGCTCACAGATGTAGTTGGACCATTTAAAATTGTGTGAATTAATCAAGCATGTTTATATTAAATAGTATTTGAGAGGAAAATAAAATATTCATTGGAAATACTTTCAAATCTAGTGTGATTTTGTTTTAAACCTAGGATCTTGACCCCAAGAGCATGGTCCAGAAAAATGGAGTTAAACCTACTGCTCCCTTTGACATTGTTAAGGGAGAGTTCAGCAAAGTCATTTGTGATAAGTGTGTTGTCAGGATTTCACCCTGTTTAAGGAATGGGTAATACCCTGCTTCCTCCTAAAGGAAAACTTTCTATTTCATCATATATTCAAGTTATGTTTATCTGTTTCTTTTGCATATATTGTCAAGTGCAAAAAGTTTGTTAATTTATATAAAATATGTATTGTATATATTACTGTATTAATACGTATTTTCTAAAGTACAAATATTATTTTCAAGGGCAGAAATCAGTAACAGTTGAGTAAAATTCTAAGGGCAGATTTTATAGTATCTGAAATGTCAGAATCAAGACATCCTGCCCTTTCCAGTGACATTAACTTGTTTTAAATCTTAAATTGTTGTAAATTGGTCTAAAAGAGGACTACTGTGCTCTTTGAGAACAGATGATGGGCAGGATAGAAATTTTTAAAAATAAATGAAAGCAATTTTAGTGTCTTGGATAAACCAACACATTTTAAACCCTTTCTTTCTTTTTCATTAAAATTACTTCAAAAGGGATGACTTATTCCTCAGTGCTGACACCCAGGTAACTTTAGTAAAGAAAAGAGAAGCCATCTCAAAGCAGATGAACAAGAGGGAATTGTTAGCATACGAACCTTCCAGCATAAAGCTCCTCATGAGTGCAGGTAGCCTTTAGGTTTCCTATAGGCAGCGCTCCCTGTTGATGGCACAGTCCTCTTCCCTACGCAGGTAATTGTATGTAGAACTGACACCTATTGCACTGCTTGTTTGTCTCCCTGGCAACCAGCAGAAATTGTGAATAGTGGTAAAGGAGAGGGACTGCCCATTTACCAGAGGCAGCAAACAGTGGAGTGATGGGGAAGTGAATGGGAAGAAAGGAAAGAATAGAATGAGCAAAAAAGGGGAAATGGCAGCGTAAAAAACAAAACAAAAGCAGAAAAATATGACCTTAGCTCCTGGAGGGGAAAAAAATATGAAAGAAACAGAAAAGCAGATGGAAGGGGGGAAAATGTAGGCAATCAGGTGAAAACAGGAGAAATTGCAGCAAGAACAGAGTTCAGGGCTACATGGTAATCAAGGAACAGCAGAAGATTGTTGTGTGGAACATAGGAAAAAAATTAGAATCATAAATAGATAAATATTGAAATATAAAAACATTATAGTAGGCTAAAAACAGTTTTTTCGAAGAATTGGTGACAACATAGGCTGGAGAATATCCCAGAAAAGAATGTTGGGACTAGGAATTTGCATTGGCATGGGCTGGTCGAGCTGGTAGGTTGCTGAAGCAAAGCTACATTTAAGTTTGTATCATCCTCCCTCCACGTCAGTACTTGCACAGGTTACCAGTGGCTTCCTCCCAACCCCCATCCCCGCTTTTGCTTCATGAATTGCATTCATATGCATTGCAAAAAAGGGAAAAGGTAAAAAGGCAAAGCAAGGCAGTATAATGTAAGGTTATTTAAACACAAACGTGAATGAAGAAGGATATATGCCATGTAATGGTGACCCTGACTCCGTATGTTCTGAAATGGTAAGAGGTGAAGATTTTTGGGAGGTTTGCAAAGAAATGCAGTTGAAAAAAGCCTTTCAGCATTTCTTGTGAGAATCAAGAGGCAGCACAGAACATAGCCTCTGCCCTATGCTAAGATAACTGACTTGTAAAGCAGCTTTGATCTGAAAAAACAGGAGAAGCAGAAAAAGTAGAGATGAGAATGTTCTCATCCAAGCAGTCTACGTTTCGCTTGCATCCAAGAGGCCCACTCTTCCTATGGAAGAGATGACCCCAAAAATGAGAAACTCATTAGTGTGATCGTCAGATGAAATTGCAGAGGGGTGATATGCAAAGGGACCACACAGACTGGAACTGTAATCAAAAAACACATCCAAAGTCTTCCCTGAAAGATGCGACATTTCATAGGTAAATAACTACGCAAAATGGCAGAATGGACTTGGCTGAACTGGCTCTGTTGAGGCGTGGGTTTCACCAGCAGATGTTTTCTATGTATTTATTGGGTTTTGTATGTATAAGCTATTGATGCTGCGCACAGCACTTCTCAGAAGAGATTAGTCCACACAGTGACTCAATTGCGGCAGTAACAAGTATAATGTTCCTGGTAACAGATCTGCAGCCTGGATAATCACCTGTGGTGGTAACATTGAGATTACGCTGCACTTAGAAGTAAAAATAACTGGCCTGGTCTGAAACACTGTGAAGTGTACGGCCGTGAATCACAGGGCTTGTATATAAAAACCTGTATATTTATTGAATATTTCTTTAAATGAAATTACTTTCTTACATGGCTTATTTGAAGAAAACAGCTTTATATGCCTTGAAAATCTGTAACTTTCTGGTGTGTGCTGTAGTTTGGCTAATTAACCCTTGCAATGTATCACATAAGTACCCAGTGCATAATATTCAGTTATTAGGGTACAGGAAAATGGCAATAAGTGGAATATTTATAACTCTGAACAAGTTCTCAATCTTTTTGGGGGGAGTGATTCCACATGTCAATGCTTTTGCACAAAATACATTGGTGAAGGATATTTCTGATTGCAGACAAGAGGATATAAAACAAAAAGTTGAGCGCAAAAATGACTATCAATGTCTAGTCCTGCACAATGTCCAAAATGGTTTTAAATCATTATGTAACTTGCTATTCAGTTTCTTTAATGGAAGTATCCAGGTGAATGTATAGACTTGTCACGTAAGCATTTGGTAATTCAAGCACAATTGCCTTAGTCATGATACAGAAAATTGTGAAAATAATATAAAAAAGGGTAACAGAGAATGAGCATGTTGTGTGTTTCTGAATTAATGTTCGCAAAATAGGGCTAACTATGAGAAATAGGAATGTTGACTTTTCACATAGAACAAAGATAGATATAATTCAGATGTAATCTTCACTGATGTTGAATCATTCCACAGATGATCTCCAAGTGGAGGAGGAGAAATGGTAGAAACAGAAATTTTACTGTTTTTCTAAAAAGAGCCAAAAGTAGTATAACTTCTTTGCCAGTATATGGTATGCATTATGTTTTCTTTTTATGTATCTGATACCTTACTAGCATTGCCATAGGGAAGGAAGCAGCTAATGAGGTAGGAAAAGTTTTATTCTTAGTAAGGAATCTTGAAGCTGTATTTATACAAAAATTAATGAGAAAATAGGATCATAAAGAATTTCTTACTAATTTTCAACTTGAAGCATGGGGTTCAAGAGAGCTCAGAAATTTCCTTATTTGAAACCTGTGCTGCACAGCTGATAAAACATGTCAATATGCTGATGTTACTTTACTATATTAATGATAATACTGTCCTCGTGCTGTGCACAAACATGAAAATTGTCTGAATTAATAATAAAATGAGGGGGTGTTTATTACAACACTCATTTTAAAAAATATGAATTTTGTTACTGCATATAAAGACTTGTAAATGTATTAGCTGAGTATTACAGTTTTATTTAGCAAGTCTGCTTAGTAGAATTGTTTTAATGTTCTTTTTAGAAAAAATTAAAGGGGTGAAGGTCTTTTTCTTTCACTGAAATTTAGCAGTCCTGTTAAGCATGTACTGGCTTATTTTCTAGGCTCACTTTTTTTCCAGCTGTGAGTGGGAAACTTCAGGAAATCATTCCTAAAAAGCACCTTGAGGTGACTAAATTGCTACTTCCTTTATATCAAGATGGACAAATTGAAATCTGCCAACCACAGTCACCAGTGCAAGTCCTGCTGGACTCCCACCCAAACAGATGACACGTTTTGCCTCCTCTGTGATGCAGATATGGGGGATTGATAGTTTCAAAGGTAGGAAGTTCTAGACCAACCTTGTAGATGCTGAAAGCAAGTGGCATTCCTCCCTCTTTCCTTTGTCTTCCCATGAGGATAAGAAATACTGTCATAGGAAACACTGAAATAATTTTAGAGGCTTTTCTTTAAATTGCAATGGCACGAGTATCCCCACTCAGCAGCAAATAGGAAACAACTGTGCAGTACCTGGTCTGCTTTGAGAGGGTCTCTTAGAAGTCTGCAAGAACACAGCCGTGTCCCTTTTTATCAAGAGGAGGGGTGCTAGCAGAGCTTTTCATGTCTGGTGTTGCATGCTGGTAACGCTGCCCTTTCAGAAGGCTTTGTTTGCACACTATGAAAATGAAACAACAGTGCTAGCAAATGGCAAATCCTAACTTAAAAATAGGACTGAAGCAACTCTAATTAGTGGCCTTTTTGCCCTTGTTGCATAATACAGAACAGTTTGGGAGGGGGTTGTATACTGCTAACCAAATGATTTATTTTATGATATTACAGTGGGTATGTTGCTCATGTTCTGTTAATGGATTTGCCATTTTACAGATGGGTACACTCGGGACCAGAAAGGTTAAAATCTGAGCGTTAGCAGTAGCTAGGGTTGAAGGAATGGTTTAAGCATCAATACTGTGGCAGTCACAGCTGAGAGGAAGGGCAGGGGGTTACTAGTCTGGTACTTAAGATGCCTAGCTGGCATTTCTTCACATGGCACAAACTCCCTATATGATTTCATTTAAAGGTTCTGCATCTCAGATCCCCATATGGAAAATTGGAACAATAGTATTTATTTTAATTCAAATTCTGTAGTTAGAAGCCCTGAGATTAGGAATGGCTGGGTCCATTAAACGGAGTTGAGTAGCTATGAATTCTATGACACTAAACTCTTGTTGGAAGCTAGATTCATTTTCATCATTCTTGTAGAACATAATCATCTTAAAGTAGAAGTCACTTAGTAAATGTTTTTATAGGAACAACCCTTCCTACTTTTTATAAAGCTTTAGAAAAGTATTTATGTTTAGGATATATGCCAAGTACTTGATGTTTATAAAAAAGTAATCAATGTATTTTTGCTAGTATGGATTAGTACTTTAATGATTGGCTCTTTAACAGAAATGATGGTCAAAATAAGCTGTGTGTCCTGTAATATGTTATAACTGCTTTGTGATGCTGTTAACAGAGCTATGACTGAAAATCCTCCAATTCCAGAACTCCAACTTAAAACTTCTGTATCTTTTAAATACAGAAATCTTCTCAGGTGCAAACTGATTGATCTTTGTGCGCTGCTCACGACTGACATTGCTTTTGTGTCTTTTTACTGCCAAGCTTGTTTGCATTTTGGGGCATTACAGTCATACTCCCTTCCTAAGATTCTGATTTGTATTTGCTGAGTCTCTACAGCACCTTAAGATATTTTGCCTATTCATAGGCAGTTTGAGATTAAGAGTGCTTTGCTGTGAAGTGGCACAACTACATCGTGACTTTCTCTTCTTCAGGGCTTGAACCTCCAGTACAGCTCCAGGGCAGACAGAAGGGAGAGTTACAGCCCAAAATGTGCCAGCAAGATTCAACAGGGCTCATGTGTCAGTCAAAATTGGGTTCAATTCACAGTCAACAATTCCTATATTTGTTGTTCATTTCCTGTTTCTTGGTGGACAGGATTGTCTCAGGACTCTTAAGTCTTTCTATTTTTATTTTGCCAATTAAAAAGTCTGTCTGTGATATGTGCAGATTCCTGTGTAAAGTTAGTGAGAAAAATGCCTTAGAATTAGCAGAGGAACCCAAAACTGTAAAATCTCCAGGGTTCCAAGAGCTTTGTTACATTATTTGTTACCAAATACTGCCTGTCCTTGTTAAACAATTCAAATTGCTTATTCAGTTAACTTGTTCTAAATGCTTCTAAAATCTGTGTTTCTAATAACGGGGTCACTTTGGCACAAAAGAAACAGCAGCTTCAGTATTCAGTGAGTATTTAAAAGCTGATTGTTGGTTAGATTTCATGTTTCCTATTTGGGCCTTGAATTTTTACATTTTCTTCAAGTTTCTCTCTTTGAGACTTGGTACTGACAGAAAGAGGAAAGCTGGCAAGTCCTTTTCTGGTTGCATCATTGTGGCTTAACTTTTCCTTGGTTCCACAAAATATATAAGTGAATGTGTTTGAGTAGGATTAATATAGTATGGGCATTTCTATTCTGGTAATAAAAATTCATCCTTCAATAGTTCTCATCATCAATGTGTGTCTGCTTTTTCTGCTTCCTCCAGTGGTCTTTCTAATAGAACAATTACTTGTAAGGCAAATGATTAGAAAAAAAAAAAAGGCAGGTTGCAGGTGGCAGATTTTTTCAAGGTTAATAGCCCATTTGTAATGGAATATAGTGACCTTAAGGAAATAGAAGGATTCATAAATAAGAAGAAATACAGGGAATTTGCACTTCATTGCTCAGCTCTATTGACCCTGAAATGCAACCACCACATAGGAACTAGCAGAAAGTTGGTGATAATAAACAATACCCCTTGCTGGTGACAACACTGTAAATGTTCATCATGATAAACAAATACTGAGAATGGAGAAACATACAATTTAAATATGGGCTGGGACAACACAGTACAAATTACAGCAGTGTGATACTCAAAAATTGCTTGTGTTTTCACATAAGTACCAAATATTCTATCTGCTTAGGTTTGCTTTTTGTGTTGACATAAAAGTTAAAAGGTCTGTCAAATGGGGTCTCTTCTTTCTGTGAGATTGTCTGTTGAAGTCAAGAGTTACAAGTTAAACAGTTCAAGATTTTCATTTTTAAACACTGGCCTAAGAGCAGAATAACTTCCTGACGAAGGTGTTTGTTTTTGCTTAATTTTTTTGAAGGTTTGTCGCCATGTAAATATTCAGCAAATAAATGTGTTGTTTCTTGGTATTTTATATCTAAAATCTAAATATAGATTTATATAATGTATGTCAATCCTTATTTCTGTGTTTTCATTCTGCAGTTTATTGTGGAGTGTCATGGGAATACACTTCTTCCCCAGTTTTTGGGCATGTACCGGCTTACTGTTGATGGAGTTGAAGTATATATGGTTGTTACAAGAAATGTGTTCAGCCATCGTTTATCTGTTTATAGGAAATATGATTTAAAGGTGAGAAATAACTGCTGATTAAATAACTGACAAAGTAGCTGAAAATCTTTACTATAAATGTTAGATTATGCTAATGCTTGAATATTGCTCAGAACTTTAAATAATTTAAAATTGTGTTATGCAAGAGCCAGTATAACTGATTTGATTCTACACCTAGGTTTAGCAAAACTAAAGGATGGTTTTGTAGACATTATGCAAATTTATTTGTTTTGTGCATTTTTAAGCACAGCAGTTTAGCCAGGTATGTTTGCTAAATGTTGCTGGTGGTTAAAGGTAAAACCCTTCACACTAGTCTAGTAATAATTCTGCTTCTTACAGATTTTTGTCAACATTAGGGAAAGCCACAGTTGATTCTGCAGAGGGCTTTTATAAAACAACTAAAAAGCATCATTTAAGCCAATAAATGCTGCTAACAAAGTACATCACTGTTGCAAAAGCTTAATAATTTGTGTGGTATTTTAAAAATAATTCAAGTGAAAAGGAGAGGAGGCTTTAAAAAACTGAAACATCTGCTTTTATCCTAAGATCTGTTTTAGTTTTGTTTCAGACGCTTTATCTGCTCATTGTAATTTTGACAATAGTTAATATACGGTGCTTACAACAAATACTCAAAATGTAGTCTTAGTCTTTCTACCTGAGGGATTGTATTTTAATTTCCTCTATAAAGTATCCTATTAGAAACCTACTTCTTTCTAATACATTTAATTTCTATGTGCTGAACCACTAAGTGCATCTGCAAGCTTGTTTTAAGATGTTCATTTATCATTCTGTATTAGGAGATTTGTAATGCTATGTAGTGCACCATCCTTTCGTACTGTCAAGTCTCCTCAGCAATTGCTTAGATAGTTGACTGAACTTGATTTATAAGAACTGATTTCCAGATTGTCAACAATTTACTTTCTGATATTTAGTATTATTGGCAGCAGTTGTTACCAGAGAAAGTTACTTCTTTTAATTTGAGAGAACTGTGATTTAGAGCATCATAATGTCCAGATGCATTAAAAAGGGCACGAAAGCACAACAGAAAGAAACAGTAATTATATACAGTATGTTCTTAGCATTGGTGTCAACAGCTGTTGCTGTTATTTACCTCTGTGAATGCTTCTGTACTGTATTCAGTTTGTCCAGCTGGACAGCATTGCTTTAACAACTTCTCATGCAATTCAAATTAACATCAATATCATATTCGTCAAGACAAACTCCTTCACTGAACAGATTTATAGTGATACTGCATATATTATAAATTACTTTTTCTTGATGTTCTTTGCTGTGGCATCTGCAGTTGTAGATTCAGAGTCCTTTTTTGCACATGAATATTTTTGACACCAACTTAGAACTCACTTTGTAGCACAAGTCTCTACCTTTGTAGATACAAGAAAAAAAGACCACAGATCAGCATAGGATTTCAAAGGTATTTTCTTGGCCATGGATGCATTTTGTTACAATGATTTCAATGTCTTTTTTTTGCCAAGTGTAAAATTTGACATCCTCCCTAATTTTTACTGTTGTGACTCTTTTTTTCTTTTCCTTCAGTTTGATTTTCAATTGATCTTTTTTCTGGCCTAATAGTCTGTTGGAGCACAGAATACAATATAAAAGGCGTCTCCTGAGTAAACTAAAATGCTAGGCTTTTACCAGCCTTTATTCAGTGGAGAATAATTCAGTGAAATCCCTGCTTGCTGGGCCATACATAATAACCAAGAGATACTGTCCCATATATCTTTTCTCTCCATCTCTTCTGAGTTTTCCAAGTTTCTTTCTGTAAACAGAGTAAAACATGCTATAAAAGGATGTGGTTGGGTATCCTCACATTCTTTAAACTGGTAGGGCTCCACTCTAGCACTTCTTTACACAATGCACATGTTCTAACAAACAGCAGAGCTAATTTAGCCCTCTTTCAATGTCCAGTTACCATATTTGTGGTTACTATTTCTTGCAGTGCTATTATGTGATAAACAAATGCTGGGTATTTAAAGGTGTGGTCCTGCTCCAAGAAATCTGTGAGGAAAGATATACAGTCTTTTTTTTGTCGGCTCCAGGTTGTTCAGAAAGCACAATTTTGCCTACTGGTTTTAATTTAAAAAATAAATTTAAAAAAAAAATCCAAAATGTCTTTAGCAAGCACTGTAAGTCTTCTGAATCCACAATTAGTCTCTTCTTTTTACTCCATGTTGCTGTGATATGCATTGTTCTTGTTTGTACTTTATGATCTTTTAAATATTTTTCTGTGTTTATATTGTGTGACATCGTTTTCAAATGTGTATTACAAATGTCCAAACAGTTATACAGAATAGGCTATTCCATGTCCATACAGCTAAATTGGCACAAAAAGATGAGAAGTCTGCCAAGCAAACTAAACTTCCAGCATGATACACTCAAAATGAGGATGAGAGATGAGGAAAAGCTCCAGGAATTAGGAGGACAAGAGATGTAGAGCATTTGAGGATTTAATCCATCTTTCTTCTCTCATGATGCATCTTCTTCACGTGATTGCAGCAGTTCAGCAGTCCTGGACATTCTACCTACTGTATCACCTTTCTTTAAAACATTTCTCAAGTTCAAAAGGATACAGTTCATCCACTTTTTGACCTGTTATCATAACATTTTCAAATTAGTTTCTGGCATATGCACATTTTTAGATCCATTTTTTCTGTTTCAGGGCTCTACTGTGGCTCGAGAAGCCAGTGACAAAGAAAAGGTATGGTGCATTTCTGTTTCTTTTTCAATTAATTAACCTGCTAGCTAGATTCAGAACAAGCATAACCTGTCCTGCCCCTTTCCTTTTTTCTGCCATATTCTTCCCTCTTGAGTTCTACTTTATCCCTCCTTTATCTTTCCTCTATTTCCTGCAGACCTTTGAATACTGGTTTGCAAAGGTGTTGAAATTCCAGAGGTAAGTGAGCCAATCCTCTACCTCCTCCTTTTCCTTTTCTCTTCTCTTAGTTTCTTCAGGGCCTGCCCTGTGCTAGGAAAACATCAGAACTTTGTTCCCTTCTCTCCTGCTTCATCTTCTTTCTCTTCCTCTTTTAATATTGAGATTTATGAATACTCCATGTCAGTTAATGGAATTATGTGATGGGACACCATGTCTAAACTGAATGCAAGGATGAACCAAACCTTGAATTATGAGAACCTTTGGGTATGTAAAGCTCATACAAATGAGCCAATGACTGACAGACTTGGATGTACATGTAGCTATAATGAGAGACAGTCTCCCCCAAATTCTGAGCTAAAACTTTGCTCTAAAAGGAAATAGATCGCTTTGTTTTTCTTCACCTCCAACTTCAGTTTATTTGGAAAATTTAATGTTCTCAAAATCAGTTTTTCTTTGTGGTTTTAGCAAAATAGCCAGATGGCATTTTAGGAGAGGTTTCTCTGGAGATTCTGCAGATAATTGGAAGTGGAACATAGTCTCCATCATCTAAGACTTCTTAGACCTCAAATTTGGGTAAGGTCTAACAACCCATGGCCCTTGTTTTCTTAATTTGTGCAAGCACATTCCTCCTGAATTAGCATGAGATCATTCAACAGTTCATTTAAGAGGCTTCATTTTATGTTGTCCCCAAATTCCATTCAGATCATTTGTTTTTCTCCTAAGTAGTAGTTGTGCCATACCTGCTTCTCTGAGTCTTCTACAGATCACACAACTGCGCTAAGGAGTAAGAGACATGGAGTAGCTGTCAGTTCTTGCTGCATGAAAAACTCTGTGCCAAGTTTTTCCACTTTTCCTAAGGCATGATGGAACACTCAAAATTCTTCTTCCAGCAGTAGGCAATTCCACACCCCACATGCCAGCTGCAGTTACGATTGTCAGCGTTAGCTCTCTTTTGCTGTACCGGGCCCTCAAGATCATGTCTTGAATGGTCTCCGTTCTTTCCTTGTCATCTGCTTTTGTTCTTGTTTAGTGGCGGAACTGTAGTGTTTTTAAAGGGGAGGGATTAACCCTTCAGTGTCTTGCAAACAATACCTAATGTCATTGAAAACCTCTGCTGTCCTATTAAAATAATCTGATAAAAATGAGGAGGACAAATTATTTGGATGGGACTGCTTCAGGTTGCAACATTAATGCTTGGAATGGTAACATAAAATTTAACAATGTTATGTATAGTCAGCTATACAGGAGCTGATACTATATAGATATTTAGTGAAGTAGTTTTGAGCAGTCTTAGGAATATGCCTCATAATAATAAATAGATTATTAATAGTATACATATACTGTAGTTAATACATTGAATGAGAACCTCAAAGAAACAGTGCCTTAATTTTGCTCCTGTGTAAGTTCATGGCAAAATTACTATGGAATTTGCTTATAGCTGAGTTGAAATGAAATTATGTGGTTTTATATAACTGCATACAACAATTATTCTCTAAATTTAATGTGAAACCATAACTTCCGTAAGGCAGATAACAAAATTTCTTATCAACTTCACATCTAGAACCTTCACTTTCATTTTGAGTACTTCTCTGAAAAAAATACCTAAAAACCTCATCCTCCTAATTCTTATTCTGCTATAGTTTGATTTCTTGGGGATGGAACTGCACAATGCTTATTGATGTTGGAAGCAGACAATCTGAGGCTTTCAGAACAGCTTTCCCCTCAAACCCCAGTGCAATGCAGCAGGGAAGTGACAAGCTTGCATTCAGAACAAAGATTTCTAAGAGAGGGAATTATTGGGTAGGCTTCTACATTCATAAAAGGAACAACATTTTACACTTTGAGACTCTTGGGGATTCAAGCAAGGGAAAATTAGTATTTTCCTTATTACATGGGTTTTGTTTAAGTTTTGGAGTCTGCTGTCTGATTTGAAAGGGCCGGAATACATTTTGCCTGTGGATTGCAGATGTTCAGAACGTTTGTCATCACTATGGTCTGAATCTCCTGCAGTAGGCGTGACAACAGATTTACTCACTTAAACTACTCAAATGTTTCTAACACACAGTTTTTTAGGCTTAAATAAAAGGGGTGTTGTATATTTATATGAATAGACAACGGAAGTTTGGTTCTGAAACTGAGCAGTGCTAAAGAGCTGCTGTCATGAGATGTATCTCTGCACATATGCCACTGATTTCAGGATCTTTAGAACTCTTGGCCTGAATATGTAAATGATCCATTATTCCTGAGTGGCAAGCGCAGCCCTATAGCATGTTTTTTTACTTCCATTTTCTCTTAAGTAGACGTCAGTATTTCAAACCTTTTGTTGTCATCTATGAGAATCTCAAATCAATCTTAAGATTTGAAAACAACTGGAAAAATCTGACTTGAAAAGGGGAGTGGGGGGGAAAAGGCATTTTAGCAAGTTCTCTGAAGAGATTTTGGGTGTCTCCTGTCATATAAGAAATTGCCCTGAGGAATTAAACAAAACCAGACAATCTGAAGACCTTAGCTAGTGTAGTAAATTATTAGCTAATTTTTAGCCAGATGCAAGCTAAATGATCAATTTATTAATATTATCTTGAAATTACATTAATATTAATAGAATTTCAATTAATGATGGTATTATTTAATTACTTATTATAAAGGTATGGTTATTCACATCTGAGAGAGTAATAAAAGAAAGGAAGCTTTTGGTGCTAAATGTATGGCTGAAATGTCTGGCAATGGCTGGTTTTTAAATGGGCTTTTAAGTAATTCATATTGAGTTTCAAATGACAACATTCAAGTAATCAAATGGTTTTCAGAATATCAAGAATATGTTTACTTCTCTTAAAGCTGCAGAAGTCAGAAAACACAAGAGCAAGTCTTTCAGTTACATTCTACTGAAAACTGTAAATTTTAGATAAATTACTTTGTAAAGGCAAATTTGGTGAAATTTATGTTCTCAAATCTTCCTATCAAACTGAAAGTTTTATTTACTCAGTAAAGAAGAGACAAATATGCAAAAAGATTTAGTGGATAAGAAATCAGAGAAAAAAGTATGATTCTACTTTAGTTTGGTAGTGTAAAACAGGTGTTAGTGTTCAAACATTTTTTTAAATCAGTTTTTAGGAAGAAAAGTCTGATTGAGAATGGTACTTTTGCATGCTGTTTGCAGTTTACCTCCTGTTTGACTGTCTTCAGCTGTTTAATATCCTAACATACTGATGAGCAGCTCCAAAAACTGTCATTTCAATATTTTGTGATAATCACTGCAGAAACAAGCACCATTCCCTTAAATTTCACGTTAACACACAATTCCTTTCGTTTGTGTTACAAATGATACTTTCAATAATAAAGGCATGACTTTCTTGGCAACGTGTATCATAACATGCACTTACAGATGCCTTGGATTTTAAAAGAACGATATGTTTCAACAGTTGTCAAATTCTAACAGCTGCTCCTTTTTATTTTTTGGGCTTTTCTTCTTTTTTAAATTTTTATCATTTTAATAGTGGGTATTTTCTATTCATTCTTTGGACAATTTTGCCCTCTTAAGTGAAACGAGGATAATGCAGAACTCTCCTGGCGGTCTGGCTGCTCACAATTATGCCATACTTGCAGTACGACATCAAATTAGCAGTAACAGCTGAGTCTACTTGTACTGATAAAAGAATCTAAGCTGTTGCTTGTGAGTAAGCAGCTCAGAAAGAAATTTGAAGAAGAAAAATAAAACCTAACTGAACTGATGCCCACCACATTTCATCTTTCTTGAGCAATTTTGGAGATTATTACATGTTTTTAAACTATCTAAAACTGACTGCATTGCCACCTCTTTAGTATGTGTTGTTTCATAAATCACCATAAATGCAGAAAAATTGTAGTAAATACAATTGAACAAAGGGTTTTCTGTTCAAGTTTCTTTTTGGAAAAAGATTGCCATAGTTGACAGCTATGTTACATCTTAATTAAATTGTATGCAAAATACTTAGCTGTGATAATTAGATTGGAAGTTGTCACTAGATGTTAGCTTTGTGTTTTATTTTATATATTACAACATAGAGTAATTAATTGATTTCTGAGAGGAAAGTATAACCCAAGGAAGAAGGGCTTTAGTAGTGGAGCATAGCAACAAGATCACTCAGTCTTGACTCAGTTTTTTTTTTTTTTACTTTTGGTTTCACTATGTAAAACTTTATTCAAGGTAGATCATTCCAAAATCTGAGCTGTATTTTCCTGCTGTTTTAGAATTGCTGATTTCAGAACAGCATTTTTTACTTATCTTATTAGTGATTTCAGTCAGCTTCAAGTGCTGATCTCACCCAACAGACTTGTGAAGTATCTTAGATTTATCTGTGAAATAAATCTCAAGGTTGCAATGTACAGAGATTATAACTTTTAAAACATCAGACTGCAGACAGGAATAGACATTCAGGGTCTTGGTTTCAGCATTTAGCTGTCTCATGACACCAACCCCATTACAGTTTTTCAAAACAAATCACTAGTTTGCCTTTGTTTGGTTTTGGGGGGTGGGGGGTGTTTGTTTCATTTTTGTTTAGAAGTCTGCTTTCCATATGTTAAAAGAATTTATAAAATAACGGGAATTTTGTGTTGCATTTTATATGTTGCAAGTTCATTTTGCAGCAGGAAGACATTAATGCTAGGGATAATTCTGGATGCATTTCCTTGAGCATTGAAAAGACAGTTGGTACATGCTTGAATACCTAACCCTTCTGCAGCATCCTGCACAATTTTTTTTCTCCTACAGAAATGGTTGTTGTAGTGGCTAAAGTCATTCCAATGTTTCCCCTCAAGCCCTATTTTGGGGTTACAGCTGTATATCCATTGCCTTTTACAGACCTGTGATGTCAAGTGGAGCTGCAAACCCTTGTTTGTATAGAAACCCCTGTCTAGGGCAAGGCAATTTGTACAACAGAAGTTTGGACCCAGCTCACAGAACTATTGGAGGCAAGAAGCTGCATAGTTCAGCCTTCCAAAGGAAGTTATTCTTCCATCTTGTAGATCTAGTGACTCCAGCCTTTGATTCAATTCAAAATCACCTGTTCCAAATTATTGCAAACTATATATATAGCATTTACAGCCTTTTTTTTTTTCCACAAATATACTGCCTTCCATATATGCTGATGAGCCCAATACTTTAAAAAATTAAGGTGTATATGGGCCATTTGCTGTTCAAGAAGTCCAGGGTGTAGACTGTCATTCTTGGCAGATGTTTTACATAATTTTCAAAAGTTATAAATTGTAAGCCAAATTTTTCAATGATTAGCTGTGCGAATAATGTGACTTGTGACTAGTTCCAAAGAAAAAATAAGGCTGCTATGCAGCATTTCTCCTAAAAACCTAAACTTTGCTTTTGTTAGATGAGAAATTGCTTCTGAGTTGTGAGGACAATTAGTCTTTTTCCTTTTTCAATCAAACACTTATTTGGAAACCTGACCTACAGCTATTTTAGCAAGCTGCTTCCAAAATGTCAGCATTAATGTTAGCTGTGACCATTATTTTTGATGTCATGATGCACACAAAATCCTTTTGGGGAAACAAAATTGCTAATATTCATTTCAGCTCATTAGGATAGGATGCTGAATTGAGACATTCTACGAAATATACAAAAACTATTTCCATGTTCATCTAGAAATAAAACTTCACCTGGTTCTTACATTCCAAGATTTTCTTAGCTCAAAACAGTATCAGCTCTTACACTACACTTTTATTTTGAATAAGGCTTTACGCATTCTGTCATCTTAGTTACTAAGAAATCTTTATTGAATAATTTTCAGCCTTTCAAAGGCAGTGAAATCTTCCTGCTATTAACATTCTCTGTGACCATGGCAAACTTTGCAATGCAAACCTGAAATGTGCTGATAACATGCTTTTTTAATAAATAAATATTATATATTTGTGAAATCTGTTGTGCCTTTCTTGCATCTTTAAGTAAGGGATTAGGAACAGTGGAGGTGGTTCAGAAAGAAAATTTATTATTAATTTAGTGGAAGTAGTTAGATGCTCATCTCCTGTGCAGCTCTTAAAATATTTAGTTCTTTAATGATAGTAATATGTTCATTATAATGAATTACATTCTAGGAGAATCTTTTTCCAACAAGGCTTTTGTTTCATTGGAAATATTTGAGACATCATAAAAAATTAACCATATCGATTATTTAATTAAAGCAAAGTCTCAATTTTTTTTATTCAGATAATGTTTTAAACTTCCACAATGTGATTCTATTTGTGTTTATTTCAGTGTGTGAGAAAATGAACATAGTAGGATTTTTCAACATGAATAAATGTATTATTAATTTTGCATAAATACGAGAGCCCCTCCTAGTCGAGTATTTCATAGGTTTTGATTCTTAAATTCACAAATCAATTTTAAGACAAATTTCAGTTAAAGTACTGCTAGAATCACTACTACTGCTGGCTGTCATTAGTGGGACTACAGCAGTATCCTAGGACTATTCAGCTTTAAATAAATAGGGAGAACAGTATTGCCTAGCACACCAAAAAAAAACCCACCTTTGTCTAATAACACCTAGAAAGAGGGAAGAGAATAGGCTGGGAGCCATCATGCAAATAATGTGGTGAGGGCAACCACTGGCACAGAGCTTTTTAGCTTCAGTTTCTTAGATGGGACCTACTGCTTTTACTTTGTCCTTTTTCTTCACATGTTTCAGAACTGGTTTTTAACTTATGTGGTTCTACACTTGCCAAGTCTTTACAACGCTGGATCTTTGGGTGAATAAAAATTACCTCAGATAAATATCATCAGAGGGATTATCATGGGCTGGGGGAACCTGCATACAAGGCAGTGGAGAGTCTGGCTTTTTTGGAGTGCTGACTCACAGCCCTGAACGTCCTTGGGAGTACCCCTTGGGTTTTGTGATGACAGGCAAGAACTGCAGCAGTGTCAGCTTTGCTAGCTCACTTTATTATAAATAGATCAGAGACAAGGTTAAAGTGAAGGATGGCACCTGCACAACTGGCTTACCAGCCCTAGCATCTTCCAAAAAAGACACTGCTTGTAATTTAAGTTTATTTTTACTACCATAGGACTGTCCTCAGTGGTGAGGCAGCTTCCCCTCACACCCCCGCTGGTGACTGGTGCTGTGCTCTGCGGGAAGCCTGCGGCAAAGCCTAGAGGCAAACAAACGTCTCAGCATCTTAACCACAAGCATATCCTTCCTCTGTGCTCACCCCCTAGCTTTAAACGGCTCTAGTAGGGTTATTTTTCCTGTGTTAGTGAGTTTGTTTCACTTTAACCTCTGCTTAATTTAATCAATAATTTGGATATACTAGGTGGAAAAATAAGCTGGGGATTTTTTTTTTAGTGATTTTAGGCTAAAAATGAAGGAAGCTTGGTTTCCTGCATTCTTTTCATTATTGCTTCATCTTATTTCATCCAAATCTCCTCTCCATTCTTAAGCATCCCACGCACTGGATTCCATCCTCCAGTGCTGGCAACATCCCGGGATCCACAGTCCCGCCTCTGCAGAATTAGCCCTGTGCATGGGACAGTATGCTCATTTGAGTGTGATAATCTCTGCAACTGTTAGCCTGGAATGCTTATCTGATGTTACCCCTGCTCATTTGTGTCCTAAACCTCTT
Source organism: Rhagologus leucostigma (assembly GCA_013397725.1). NCBI lineage: Eukaryota > Metazoa > Chordata > Aves > Passeriformes > Rhagologus > Rhagologus leucostigma. Next base: position 1,613,950 of record VZTD01005670.1, on the reverse strand, counting down.
ACTGAGTAGGCCAGAAAGAAAATCAATGCATGCTGTGCAGTCATATTGTGGTAAACAATTCATTGTGAGCTTCAAAAAGTGTTCAGCATTGTTTGTGAGCAAAGCAGGAGAGCACTGCTGAACGACTCCTCCTTGGAAGTGGAGTCTGGGATGGATGAATGGTTATAGCTCCATCTCAGCTGCTTTAGTGTTTGTTTTCCTTTTGATTTAAATATAAGTATAGGATCTCTATTAGAGGGTATTTTAATGTATCAGAATGTTCTAGACGCAAGACAATAATAATTTAGAGCAGCCAGACTAGGACCTTATTTTTTTCCAAACTTCATAGGTATCAGGATGCCATGGATTTAATAATGATTCGTAACTATTACAGTGTTACTAATTTCTTAAGTGGTTTTGAGCAGTTTATTGGAAGAAAAGGATCACTTTTCTAAACAAGAGTAGCATTGTGGGATCTCAAGCAATTCATGAATTCCAGGTCCAAAAAATGAATTCAGACAGTTGGGGAACTGAGTATTTTGGCCACCTCAATGCACACAGCCCAACAGCAAAAAAAACTTTTGGCCGTTGTGAAGATCTATAAGGGCCTTTCAGAGTCTGCTGCAGTGCTCACATTTTAATGCTGTACTTTCCAACATACGTATTTTGGAGCAGAAGAAAGAACCTCTCAGATTCTTTTCCTTACTGTGTCATAGGAAGAAAATAAACTTTATGAAAAATACGATCTCCAGTAAGATTATAAGCAATGTCTGACTAGTTAAACTTCTGGAGGACATTTCCATAGGCTGGTGTTAGCTGCCTTTTGTTCCTAGCAGAAGGACTTTCAGATTAAGGGGAAATTACTTATTTGGGATACTCACTAGTTCATGGCCATTGATAGTTCATAGGAATTGCAGCACTGATTGTTCTGTAACATTTTCTTTGTAAAGAAAACCTGTTCTTCCATACTATTGATTAAAGCTGGGGCGGGGAGAAAGGCTGTTCATTGCTCTTAAAGGGCCAATTTTTTAAAAGCTCTGAGTGCAGAAGTTACTATTGCTTCTAGTTTGCTTGACCAAATGCCCTGAAGGAACTGCTCTTTTGTTTGCCATTTTGCTGTGTAAACTTCCAGTCACTGCTCTTTAAAAACTAAGCCCATTTGAGGTATGTGAGTACTGAATCCAGTGGTAACTCTGACTTTCCTTAGCGCTGTTGCAAATCACTTCATGGGGGAATTGAAGATGATCAAGTTGCTCCAGTATCAAGAATATTTAATTGCATATTGAAGAGGCAGTGGTCTTCTCTGGCATTTGCTACTTTTAAGCAGAATTTCATAATTCATGTTCATTTGATGCATTTCAATAATTATTTGGAATTAGTCGCTTGTAAACATTTACAGTAGTTGTGCAAAATGCAATCCAGTCTGGCTTCCTCTGTAAGATCTGATGTAGGCCTTTTGTTATGAGGTATAGACTGTGTTTTGACTTCACTTATTGCCAGTCACTTTGACAAACGACATCTTGGAAGAAGCTCGAAGCAAATCAGTGTTCAATGCAAATCCAGTGTTGAGTTGTCCTAGCTGCATTTGCTGCCCAGTAAATATATACCTTCTAGGCTGTTTCCAGGAGGGATAACTAAGGAAAGAGCTCCATGGGTGCAGTTATGGAGAGCTGCATGCCGTGGAGGAGAGGCAGCTCGGGGGTGCCCTCTCGGGCACAGGGGATCTCTGGAGGCCCCGCTGCCAGCTGGGGCTGCACCAGGCCAGCAGCTTGACCACACTCCTCTTTGCAATCCTGCTCTTACAGGAATTTTGATTTGTTTTAGGCCAAAGAGCTGCCGACGTTCAAAGACAATGATTTTATTAATGATGGCCAAAAGATCCATATTGATGAGAGTAATAAAAAGATGTTCCTTGAGAAACTCAAAAAGGATGTTGAGGTAAGAATGTGCCTGTTCAGTTACAAGTGATTAAAATGTGTGGCAAATTACGGATATCCCAGAAAATCATACCTGTGATTCATTAATGAAAATTCTTGTTTATAAGACTGTAAGCACTGGTTGTTTTAAATGAAACACAATTTAAACTTTCAGGAGTTGATCACTGCTTTGCTGATGTGATAAATGGCTTGCTGCCATAGCTGGTTGCCATGCATTGTTCCTGCCTTGATGATACGATGTTAAAATGATGGCACTGCTTAGTACTTAAATGCTTTCCAAGCCTAGTGCTTCCAAATGCCCCCGAGAGAGAGGTGAGTATTTAGTTGTATTTTACAGGTGGAGGTCCACCAGGGCTAAGGCCATAACAGAGGAGGGGCTTCTTCCTCACTCGCAGCTCTGCACGTCCTTTTTGTTTCATAGTAGTAATCCAGTTTTAAATCATTCTTAGTATCACAACGGTAGAGTGCTTCAGTAATCTGAATACAGCAATTAGATTCTTATTATCTTAATGTAGTCTTTCATATAAATTTGTAATTGGCTGAATATAGTAAATACTTGAAAGAAAAGTGTTCATGTATGAATTTAATGTAATGTTTTTACTGATTTTGTTCAGCTAATAAAATAAATATCAGACTAACTTGTTCACACAACTTGCCTTTAGTTTGCATAATTGAAAATATTTTTTCCTGAACAGAGTATTTTGCAGCTTTATACTCAAAGCCTAAAATCTGTTTTCAAGTAAAAAGGCACAGACTTGGTAGCAAAATGTGTCTGTGACTTAATAAGACTTTCAGCTATTTATATCAAAAGAGCTCTGTGAATTGACTTTTCGAATTCTTCAGATCTGTATCTCATTAGTTGCACAAAACAAAATACTGTTACTTTAGAATTTACCCAGTAATTTGCTTCTGAGGAAATCTAATTTCCCATCATAGTAACAATGGGAAATTTATGGTGGTGAGGATGATGAAAACATAAATATTTTGTGAAATATCAGTGTGTGTTTATTTTATATTTAAAATATTGTACTCTACTGATACCATAGCTCTAGAGATAAGTTTATTTGGGTTAAAATTTTGTGCTCTTTTAACATGTACTGCTGTTGCTGACTACTGCTTGTACAGTAAGTAGGTTGCAGATAGTATCTTAAGTATGTGGAAGGAATGCGGAAGATACTTTCTTACCCCGAAAAGTGGATTGTGTATGATTTATATCATTTACCAGACTGGGAATATAATGGCAGATTCCAGATTATGTCTTGAGAGGCTGTTTTTATGGGTTTGAAGTTCATATGGAGAATTGTTTAATATCCATGTAAACCACTAGTGTGAAGTGATCTGGCTTCTGATTTTGACAATGGCAAGCTGTTCTTTAACCTTGTTTTTCTTTTGTTGGTTCTTTTGCCCTTATTGGATAACTGATAGACATACTTTGTAACCAATGTGTAAACGCTCACATTTCACTACAATGAAAAGAAATGCACTACACTTAGTATATGATTATCTTATCAGACAGTATTTATAGTTAAACGTATTATGGAGTACTATTCTGAGCTATATGGCTTTATATCTGTTTTTGGTTTTCATTAAGTTTTGTTTCTATATTTCTCTCCTAATCAAGTCATATGTCCTCTTTCTGTGTTCAAACACAAATTATTACTGCTGTTTTGATGTCCTCTTGTGTATTTTCCCACGTCCTTATTCTATTGCAGGTGTCCTGAGAAAAACTACATATTTTTCCCATTTAAAATCAGATTTTTTTTCCTTGTGCTGATCTCCCTAAGTCTTTTTGTTGTTAGCAGCAGCACACTTTTTTCCAAGAGCCATTCTCTTCTAGTTTGTTGCTCACTGTTTTTTCACAAGAGTCCATTCTCTTTCATGCTGTTCTGTATTATTATTGGTAGATTTTTTCCCCTGTATTTACCAAGTAGTGCCTGGAGTTCTTCCACTCCATCGCCTTTGGCCAGTCTTGTCTGTTGGTCTTGTATATTGTTGTGCATCATCTCTTCAAACTTAGATCCTTTCCAGTCTTGTGAAGAGTCTATTGTTGTATTATATTGAAATCAATTATACTGAAATCTTTAAAAAACTGTTTCTTCTTCTTAAAACCTCTTCTCAATCTCACAATATTTCTTCTAGCACTTGAATTTACAGTTATCTCATCTCTTTTCTCAAAATCAGATTTTGACAAACGAGTTTCTCATCACCTAGTATTTTATATTCATCTTTTTCATCACCATCACTATCTTTGTGCCAAAGTCTAGCTTAAATGCCCTCTTCTCTGGTCTGCTCTAACTTCTTTTTTATAACCATTTAGAGTTTATAAAAACTGAAGCAATTTTTATTTTCAGCCACTTTCTCTGCATACGATAAGCACGGGCTTCACAAGTCTGAAATCACAGTACTGCTTTTAAGCTGCGGCACAGCTCTGTCCTGCCTATCCCTCACTCCCTTGGGCTGTTCATCCCATTTTCCTGCTTTTGTACCTTATTTCCATCCTCCTCTTTCTGCCTTATCCTGTTCTCCTCAACTAAAATAACTCTTTGTTTGTACATAGACTGTATTCATCTTTTAATTTTCTAAAATCTCCAATCCTTATTCTTTATTCAAAACCACCCTTTCATTCACATACATGTTTTGCTTATGTGATGTGAGTCATGAGCCTGTCACTGTGAAGAGAATACAACATCATTTCATGTCTTCAGGGTGTAAAACTTCGCAGCTTTCCACTGCGAGAATATTTGAACACTATTTCATGATTCTTTAATAAGACTTAAAAGTGGTTGAGAGGGTAGGTTCAGCACCAGATCAGAGCATGCTGTACACCTGATAGCACAGAGGCTGGTCGGTGCACTGAGCAGTGGCAGAGCAGTCCCCACCTCAAGTGCTGTGTGTGGTCTTGGGCACCCCAACATAAGAAAGATATAAAGCTGTCCAAAGGAGGGCTGAGAGGATGGTGCAGGGCCTTGAGGGGCAGCTGTATGAGGAGTGGCACTGGAACAGGCTCCCCAGGGAAGTGGTCACAGCACCAAGCCTGGCAGAGTTCAAGAAGCATTTGGACAATATTCTCAGGCACATGGTGTGACTCCTGGGGGTGTTTCTGTGCAGCAGGACCGAGAGTTGGACTCAGTGATCCTTGGGGGTCACTTCCAACCCATGGTATTCTATGATTCTGTAATTTAACTGAAACACAAGACAGGAGTACGAGTCTTTGGTTCGCAAGCACACTGCTCTTCATTACACACAAATTTTTTTTCCTGAGTATTTTGGAGGAGTGGGCTACAGTATAAGTTTCAAGTCATTTGTGTGCTGTCACTACATTTTAATAAAATCAAGTACCTCTTTGCCAGTTTTATCACTTAATCTTCCGTTTTGCTCTCTCTCAGAAGTGCCTTAGAAGTTTTTCTCATCTGGTGACACTTTTGTGTAACTTCTGTTTGTAAGCAGAGGTTATGTTTTTCAGCAATATTGATAGATTGCTTATTATCACTTTCTAGTTCCTTGCTCAGTTAAAACTCATGGACTACAGCTTGCTGGTTGGAATTCATGATGTTGAAAGAGCTGAACAAGAAGAAATAGAGTGTGAAGAGAATGATGGAGAAGAGGAAGGTGAAAGTGATGGGACCCACCCCATTGGAACCCCTCCAGACAGTCCAGGAAATACACTGAACAGCTCACTGCCTTTGGCTCCAGGGGAATTTGATCCAGCTATTGATGTTTATGGAATAAAATGCCATGAAAGTAAGCAGTAAGAAATATTTTTATGTTAAGGTGGTTTGATTCTTGCATCAGAATCCTAAAGTCCTCACAACCATGTAAAGGCAAATGTAAACTGAAAAATAGAAGTTTACTATCTGGAAAAGGAAATGTGCTCTTTGGTGCAGCAGAAAGGAGATTTCTATAATACTTAGCTATTCAGGTTCACCAGTTCTTCAGCAGTTAATTCATGGGGTTTTCATCTCTTTCAGAAAGTCTAGTATCGATAATTGGTCTTTTCTGGCAGGTAACACTGTTAAACACAGTCTAAAAAGTATGAGAAAAGAAGCATTTAAAGTTACATTTCACTTTTTTGGTTGCTTTTTGAAAATTTGTGCACTCATACCCAATTTCTGTGTTCCAGCTAAGAAAGTCATTGTAAGGAATGTGTAAGAAGCCTGAAACTGAGTTTGATGTTAGTATGTAAAACTAAGTATAACTTAGTTACCTGTGGCTGTTCAAGACAGGAAAGTTACCTTTTTTTTCCATAAGCATTGACATGGATCAATGCATGGTTTTATTCATAATGAAAATATGATCTTGTTTGTTGACACAGAAACATTACCTTTCATATAAAACTTAATAATTTTTCCACAAAGATGAAATCCACATTACTTTAACCGAGAAATAATTCCTATTTCTGTATGCTATTTTCTTATTTTTACACTCATTTAGGGGGTTTTGCATTATATATGAGTGCAGTTAAACTCTCAGTTAAGGACAGCTTGATTATGAGTGGCATTGACCTGTCTTAGCTGCTGATTGAGTCTCACCAAGTCTCCCTTGTTAGAAGGACTTGTTGTTAAGATGTTTCAGAAGTCATTCTTACTGCCCTGTGTTTGCCTTTGCAGATGCACCCAGGAAGGAAGTGTACTTTATGGCCATTATTGACATTCTTACTCATTATGATGCAAAAAAGAAAGCTGCCCATGCTGCAAAAACAGTAAAGCATGGGGTAAGTATCTGGGTTGGTTTCTTCCTCTTACTGCATTTATGTTCATGCATTTTTGTTTAGTGCCCTGATACAGGACAGTTCAGTAAATCTAGGGAAAGGGGAGATAGATCAGGATTTTTTCAAGTCTAATGTGCAGTAAAAATGTACAGAGTAACTGCTACACATGACATACGGAGAGTGGAACTCCTTTTTCAGCTGTATGCACAGCTTTCTCACCCACAGAGAGCTCTGGTGAGATGCTATTTAAGACGTTGTCCAAAATTTGTGACGTGCACCTTATTCGTGCAAACAGAGCTGTTCACTGCTCTGTGAAAGCTGTCATGAATCTAAATGCAGATGCAAGGCCCTACTGATGGTTTCATTATTTGGTACAGCCTGCTGAAAGTTAGTTCTTCAGCATATAATGTGGCTCACTCTAGAAGACTTCTTCAGAAAAAAAAAGTACCATTTGCAGAATCGGGCATAAAAATAAAATGTACATATTAAATACTCAGAGACTGTTCAGTGAAGGCTTCTGTTTGACTGCCATTATTTAATTTTGACTGAAATTGCTGCTTAGCCGTAGGCACCAGAGAACGGTGGTGAAACAACCCAGTCTTCCAGATTTATGATTTATATCTACTGTTATCACTCCTGTGGTGATTTAAGGTTCAAATTTCATAAACTTTTTAAAAAGAGCATATTCATTCATGAGGCTAAAATTCCTCCTGTGTCTAAGTATCTAAAGGGTCAGGGCATTGTGGGAAGTTTTAGGCAAAGGGCTCAGGGCTTTTTAGTTACAGTAGAGAATGATGTGACCTACAAAGGCCTGTAGGAGGTATTTTTTTGTCTCTCTAAAGCAGTGCTTTCACTACTCTCTCTCTGCTCTCTGGGCAGCTGAAAGTTGATGCAGACCATATGCAGCCATTATCTGGCAATTATTATTGAACTTTGAAAGTGGCAGACTTTAAAAACTCACACTTCTGTCTTAAATAACGGATAGAAATATGTTGTGAGCAACACTATGATTACTGAAGCTGATTGTGATTGGAACTTGTTACAGAACATTACTTTCATACATCCATTTTGTTTATTTCGCTGTCTCCATCCTGAGCCACATGACACTGAAGTTCATTCATTAATTGCATGCATGCAACTTTCCTCTTTTGTAAAACAGGAAAAAGATAAATAAAAATGTGTGTAAGGCTCTGAAAAACTCAAGTAAAAATATGAATGAAATCATGCCTTCATTGAAATAACAATCATGTGGTTTATTCAGTGAGTCCAGATTTAAATGCATAAACGTTGAAAAAGTGTTACTATTACCACATATTTCAAACCAGGCTATTTAGCATTCAGATAACAGGACATGTTACACAAATGTTGACATGCCAGATCTAAGTATGGCAATTCAGTCTTCTCTGTATGAAGGCACTGCTGCTCAAGAGACCAGAATCTGCTGGTGAATCAGTGGGTAGCATGGCTAATTGTGCTGTAAAAATTCATATAGAATTTTTATAGAATATACATTCTAGAATGTAGAAGTACAATGAAAGTAAAGATAAGTATGGAAAGTAAAACGAATATGTTTCAGAAATGGAAGATAGCTGTTACAGTGGTGACTTTCAGTGTCGTCATGTGAAGCCTAAAAAGGCACCAGTAAGATTCTGCTTGAGGGCCATTACAATCTGTGTTTCCAGTCTCTGCTTCTGAAACTGCATATGAAATTTATTGACTAACATCCTCAGTGACAAAAGCATCAAATAAAACACTGGTTCTTCCTTCTTTCTTCTCTCCTCCTCATTCTCTGTACAGGCTGGTGCAGAAATTTCAACAGTTAATCCTGAACAGTATTCAAAGCGCTTCTTGGACTTTATTGCCAACATCTTGACGTAACCTATCGTGTTACATAGGACAGACACGAGACCTGGGGACAGCAGCAGTGGCTACAAGTGTAGGGGAAAAAAAGGAACTCAGAGAAGCGCTCATCTTACAGAAAGCAACCCCTTTGTTTACATCTGCTGGCAAAGATGACTGAAGTGGGGTGGAGTACTCGCTTTAACAGCTGCCTGATATTCCCAGCATAGTTCTAGCTATTTCTGACTCTTTTGTGTGTGCAAAAAAAAAAAATTTAAAATAATTTAAATAAATAGAACAGCTTACTCAGAGTGCACTGTGACAGTAATACTCTGATGCTACCAGCTGAAGTGGAATAAATGAGCAAAGAGGTGTGGGGTGGGGGTGGGGAAGAGTAAATGCATGTTAAATCTACAATATTGATATCAAATTGTAAACTGTGGATCAGTTTATTTTTTGAGAAAAGATACGTGACAGTATTCTTCATAATGATGATGATGACGATAATAATGAAGACCTTACTGCGAATGTTACACTTACACCCTGCACACTGGCACTCCTTAAAAAAAGCAGCTGCAACAGCCCTTAGTGCTGGAGGCTTTTCCCATTTGGTTCCCAGCAGTTGGGTTTTTTCCTTTTCTTTCTTCCCTTTCCCGTTTTTGTCTTCTTTTTCAGCACATTGCATCAGGAAGTTCAGCCTCTCAGACATCTGAGAGCTGGCATCTCTTACCTTACAAAGAGCTAACGTAATTCATGCTATGTGTACATTTTTCCTATAGTAAACTTATGTTAAGGGAAAACTTTGCTTATTTCACTTTGTTACCTGAAGTTTTCGTTTGTTTTATATTCTTGCAATATAGGAGCTAATAATGTTACAAATGTAAAAAAAGCTTATCTGAAGAAGCACATCGTTTTGGGCAATAGTAGCTCCATCTTCTACCCATCCTGAAAGATGTGCACACTGATAGAAATTCCATTCCCTTGTAATTCACTGGGAATTTGAAGTTTAAATGCTTATGTTGTACTGTTGAAACAGCGGTATTTTATCATAGATTATCCCTTGAAAACTGAACCCTGAATTTTACTGTTTACATTATTAGGAAAGCAGGGATATTTCTGAATTTCAGAGCCGTGTACAATATATGACTTTTGAGTTTACATGTAAAGTTATTTTGCAGTACAAATGAAGTAATGTTTGTCATCTTCCAAGAGGTAATGTGCAGTAGTGTACTAAAGTGAATGTCTCGCTCACCTCCGTCATAGACTCTTTTACAATAAAATGCGAAAGGATATTTCAGAGAGGTTTTTCCCAAGGTTGTCTTTCAGCATCAAAATGACCTGTCCTACCATTTACTCAATTTTGATTGTATAGTACATTGCCTGAAACTGTGCTGATCATGTTTAACTTGTTTAAAATTTTTAAACAACATTGTATTCCTTCTCCTCTTGTATTTTTCCCTGAAAGACTCCATGCTTGAAAGAGACGAATTTACATATGCTTAAAAGTTTATCTACTTATACACTGTGCTAAAGCTGTGCCTTTAAAATTTCTTTATTGAAATTGTTAGATTTTTTAGGCAACGTAAGAGAAGTCAAACCTCCCTCTCATCATTTCTAACTGGGATCAGGAGTGCCAGCATGCCTTCTCCATAACTAATGTCAGTGCTGCTCAGCTGCAACTGTGCATAACCTATGTTGTGGTTCACTTCAGAGGAGCCCGTACAACAGCGACCCCTTAATTACACTCTCTTCAGCAGCCAAAGGCAATACTATCCCTGTTGCTGTGTACTAATTTTTTTTCCTTTCCCCGACCTTTCCCACAGGATTTTTTGTTACATTTGACTTAGTGATGTCTGCAGCACTGTAATGTATGTGTATACTTTTGTATTGTATGTATTTAAGTAAGTTGGTACTGTGGCTTGATTTTTTTTTTGTCCTCTCCCTAAACACCCCGGTTGTCTACATTCTCACCCAAGTTTCGTTTTCTGAAGCTTCTGAAGGTATGAGGCCACAGGGAGACCCTGGAGTAAAAATAAGGTACTTGGAGTACATATTTAATTGCGGCCAACAAGTGTACATTTTTAAACCATTTTAGACATTTACAGCAAAGCATTCTTTTTGTCTGTGTTGCATTTTTGTCACTCATTCTTGTTGATAAATTGTTTATTTGGACAGGGCAAGGAAGACTCATTATTGTGTATGTTAGTGCTTAGAATACACTCCAAACATGAGCAAGGCTTTATAAAATAAAGCACTTTGATGACTCACTAGGTAAATCTTTTGTTCTTGTGTTTCACTTATGGTTTTGATTGCTTACAGGTGAATTTTGGATGTTAAACGCCTGTATCACAAAGGAAAAAAAAGTAAGACAAAAGTTAAACTTGAAGTTTTTCACTAGATTTTAACGTGCATGTTCCGTGCTTACTTTAAGGGGCTTGAAACATTTAGTCTCTGGGGTTTTGGGCTGAGACTGGCTCTGAGAGGGAATACTGAGGTTTGTAATTGGCAAATCTATTGACTAAATCTTAGTATTAATAACAAAACTGGAAGATCATCCACAGTAGTTAATTGATAGAAGGACTGCCAAAACTGTGCTAGCTGTGATCTTATGATAAACCAATTATTTTAAAAGTATTTGAGAGTAAGTCCAAACTTTTGTGGGAAGGAGAGAGGGATTTTTGTTCTAGAATTTCAAGACTTTGATTGTTGGGGCTTTCAGTGCATGAGACAAATGGCAGAAAAGTGTATTTTTGTCTTTATTCTGACTTAACTTTTAATTATTTTAATACATTTGTCACTTTCTGGTTTTTTTTCAGTTTATTGCACAGATGTAGCAAAAAAATATTTTCAGGAGTACTACCTGTAAAACACATGACTGAATTAATGATAAAGTAGATATACCTCAAAGACAAGGTGGCTGAGGAGCTATTCTATTAAAAGCAGGTGAAATGATAGAGCGTGGAGAGATTCAGCTTCTTAATTATTCACTTAATGATGTCTCTAGTAATCTAAGGTTGTACTTCACACACCTGCTCCAGCTGCTGAGGGTTCAGTGTGAACATGGTGTTCAAGGAATGCTGCTTAGGTTATGTGGACCATTAGCCATGGTGGGCAGCAGGCAGCTGCAGGACCCAGGCTTTAGCTGAAGTGTGTACATGGCAATGTGTAAGGAAAGGTTATCTTTCCTGAAGGCAGTGATGATATTCCATGTAGGAGATCCAGCTGGCTTGTTAATGCAAGACTGCAACAAAAGAAATAATTAAATGTAAAATTCTTGGAAACAATAATTTTCTGTGTCAACTATAGAACACTTCTTTTCCACTTTGCTAGTTATGAAGTCCCTGCATCAAGTGGGACCATTGCATTCTGATGGTCTCAAAGCCTACCTTTATCCAGTGTCTGCTCTCTATACGTGCTGTCCATTTGGTTTCTCTCGAACTCATATTTAATGGGGAAAAAAATACAAAAATAGAGAGCAGTTAACTTAAAGGAGAAATCTGTTTTATCTCTGTCTGTCCTGGTTTCTCTATGGCAGGAATTGTTTCTGGCAATCAGCATATCCCTAACAGTGCCAAGTGACAAAGGCCATTTGTGTGAGATGAAATCATTAACAATTGCTTTATTAAAATGTTAAAAAACAGGTCTGGAGAGGATTTGGAGAGGTAGTTGTAGTGTGTCCCAGAGCAGTTCAGCTGTAAATAAACACTGGTGAAAATTGGGTTCGTCTTTTCCAGGGAGAAGGGCAGTTCCATGGCTTCCCTGTGCTATCTCTTCCCATGCCTCACTAGCTCTATCATTGCAAAGATTTTTTTCTAAAATCTTACCTGACTACATTACTATGCTTTAAGCTCATTAATATTTGTTCTATGTACAGTGGACCCTAAGAACAGTTTATTCTTTTCCTCTTCCAGTTTCTCTTAATGTCATCCTGCCTCTATGTACTGAACAATGTAAATATTAGCTTTTGCACATATTAAATTGAATATTCCCTCTCTTATTTAACAAAATTATCAGAATGGTTTGAGCAAGGCAGAATGCCGTATTCCATTTTCTGTAATGCCTAATCAAAAAAAAAAGATAAAATGGTGCTTCTTGAATTTCTGTTTTGAGAATTTCTTAGCCATTCATTTACCATCTAATAAAAAAAATTGTCATAATTGCTGTTTGCACAAAATGCAGTTTCAAAATGAGCACAGCTAATGCTTGGCTGTGGTTGTTGCTATAACTGCAATAAAATACTGCTTTTCTTTTTTCCCGAAGTAAACAATATAATGATCTTAGCTTTTCTCGTCACATTCCCTTTTTTACAGCTTCCTCTGATCTCCGTTAGTGATAATCAAATAAAGTAATTATTTGGCTATAGGTATTAAGATTCAAAAAGTACTTCTTGTAAGGTGGCATAAATTCATTCTTACCCAGTGCTCTGAATATTTGTAGGCATTTTAGTTATTGCCCAATATGCTTTGAGCTTATAAAAAGCTTCTACTTTGTTCCAACTGGATCTGATTCATTCATAGTGACTCATTTTATTAGCAGTGTGTGTCCTATTGGAATGGATGGCGTTTGTGTAAGAACCTTGTGTTTTGAAGACGTTTAGTACTTCCACACAAGCCTGGAAGGTGATTTAACTCATTTGTTTTTCTAGTATTTCACCTTGCCCAAAGCCAAAGCACTCTACTTTCTTTTCCATTTTATATATTTTTAAGTGGATGCATAAAGCTATTTTGTTACAAGAATATCTCAGTCACTCTAATATCTAGAGTGCGTGTGTCATGCCAGGGCAGAAAGAAGGGCTAGCTCGAGTTGCTGGGCTGACAACAATTCTAGTTTGTCTTCCACCACCTGAGGATAACAGGGTCGTGTTTGATTCTGGTTAAGAGAAAGTACTGTGTTCCTGAGATGTGCCTGTTTATCCCACCACCTTGGGGTGGGATAAACTTGATCACATCTTAAAGTGATCAAGTGATGCATAAGAATCCTTTCTGCCAAGTAGGTCTGATTAATTAGTGCCTACTTTAACCAGGCACGTAATGCTAAATTGAACTTCACACTCTGGGTCAGGGCCCTATCTTCCTTCACACAGTGGAACTGCATAACAAAACTAAATATTTTATGCCTTGAAGGGCTTTACTCTTTTCTCTTAGTTCGGAAGTAAGTCTTAGATAGAAATTTATTTGTACATCAGCTGCACCAAAGACTTTGTATTTAAGGTGTTAAAATATCAAATTGTACTGTGCAATGATGATACTCTCTTCGTAGAGTAGAATGGAAAGAATCTGCCTTTAGTTAAGCTGTGATATGCGTACTGGCCTGCTTAGTACTGCTCTGCTTTGCTTCAGTCAGCAAAGATCTGTGTGGAGGGAATTACAGTGTTTGATCTGATTACACTGTGAAGTGCTGTGGAGCAGAAGTTTGCAAGTTGTGTTTCACATGCCACAAGCTGCAGCATCTCTGTGCTGGGCTGCTCTTTCACCCCAGTATGCAGGAGGGGTGGGATGGCATTGAGTCAGCTGAAAGGGAGAAAGCTGAGTGCATTTGTGGCCTTGAAACTGGACCCAGCAGTACAATGGTGCTTTTGGAGGTCCTGGTCTGGAGGGACAAAAATGTGCTTTCTGTACAGCACAATCACTGGTCACAGCCAGCATGGCTTCGTGAGGGGAAAGTCCTGCTTATCAAATGTGATTTTCTTTTATGACAAGGTAGCCCACCTAGCTGATCATGGGGAGCCAGCTGATATGATCTTTTTTTGGATTTCAGTAAAGCTTTCAATGCTGTCTCTCACAGTGTCCTTCTGCACAAGATGTCCGGCTCACAGCTGGATAAACACATCCTGTGGTGGGTGAGCAGCTGGCTCAGGGCTTGGGCACAAAGGGTTACAGTGAATGGGGTGACATCAGACTGGGGACCTGTCACGAGTGGGGTTCCACAGATTGCAGTAACAAGGGTTTAGGGTAAAAGGAGAGCACAAACCAAAAAACCTTTTCTAAAGCAGCAAGGAAGAGACAGTACTGACGCCAATAAAGAAATAAAGCTGAGAATGAGAAACAAATTACAAAGAAGCTACAGAGAACATACTCCCTGGGTTTGGCATTATCTGCATCTGCTCTGGGGTCAGGGAGGACAGTCCCATATGGGAGCAGAGAAAAATCTCATACCATGAAGATTATGATGCAAAAGGAAAGGCATGCAATATTGCTGACAACACCATAAAAGCATTTTACGATAGTTCCCTTCTCACCTGAAATAATGGGAAAAGTGCTATGGTGGAAGATTGGAAGTAGAGCAGTGGAGAAAATCAGAGAGAACTGATCAGCCTAGAAAGCAGACAATAGCAACCCAAAAAAACCCCCACAAAAACCCACAGCGTATTTGAAAGCAATGCAGTAAAAGGTTCAAGGAGATAACCCTGTAAAACACAAACTGCTGGACTTGTATCATACGATAGTATGCTGATACAGAAAAGACTGAGCAGGAAAATGGCCACGTGGAACATTTCCATCATCAAAATAAGCTTTTTCTGTGACCCAAACCAGTCTGTGGAAACACTTTGTTTGGATGGGATATTCTTCTGGCAGAACAGTAACTCAGCCTCTTCATCACAGTCCCCACAAACACACCTTGTGGCTCCATTCAGAGTACTGAGTTGTCTGGCCTAACGCGATTGTTTTCATAAGCACGTTTGGGCAAGGGAGAGCTGATAAAGGATCAGGCTCTTCAGATGAGAAGACGAGTGTGAAAACACTGTCATTCTCTTAAGGTCCACTATGGAGCAGCTCTTCCTTCTCAAGTATTGGGAGTTAGCTTTGAACCCTCCGTTCAGCCTTTAAGTTATCAAACAGGGCTCTAACTTGCCCTCTTGGGGAAGGTGCATCATGTGTCTCATCAATTCATTAGATGATGCTGCAGTGAAAGAGCAGATCACAACTCATATCCTAGAAGTCACCCAGTCTGATAATATCCATTGCAGTTGAAGGCTCATGCTTTAAATGTATGGTTATTCTGAAGAATTAAAATACAAATGTTTTAAATACAAAATGCTTTCCCAAAGTGGGGTTCTTAAAAACATCCAGAGACGAGCTGCTGTCATATATTTTCTTGCGCTGGTGAACAGGGCTCATTTTCCAGACCCTCTCCAAAGGCACAGTGCCCTACGTTACCACTGAGCATTGTACATTTACTGCCAAGATTATTACTGAAACAGCATTTGTTGGATTCTTGACAAACATGGCTTCACAGAAGAAGAGCAAGAAGCTACAGAGCTGTTGTTACTAGTCAAATTCCATTACATACTAAAACTAAAAAATAAGCTTTTTCAAACAGGTGCAAAACAAAGCAGGTTACACCCTGGTAAGGAGGAGTATACATCCCTAATTTAGTGCAAGGGTGGGAAACATTACACAGTGAACTGTGACTGACCACAGATACCCAGAAGGTGAAGGCTGAAGATCTGCAAACAGCCAAGCTTTATGCTGTTAAATGCTTTATAGATCAAAATTATCATCTTTAATTAATCTGTGCTTTATAGGCAGACAGTGTAAAGAATGCAGCTGGGACATAATAGGATCAGAGCAACCAAAGTCAGGGAGTAAATGAGTTGCACAAGCTGTGAGTAGAACAGAAACCCTGCTGAAACACTGCTCAGAGAGAATTGTGCTTGCTGGACCTCATGGGCACCAGGGCAGGCGTAGCTTTTGCGGCCACAGCCCACATAAATACAGAGGCTGTGTCTGGGAGAACGAGTGGTTGGAAAGAAAGCCCATGTACTCAAACTGTTGTGATGTTTCCAAATGTACATTCTCTCATTACATGAGGCAGCTAAAGAAGAGAGTTTGCATAAGAGAGTTATGGGACTTGCCAGCTCCTAGAAATGTAATTTCACAGCCAAGCATAACCAGAGGACTACATTTCAGAGTTTCTCCTGAAAATAAAAAGTGGAAAAGTTCAGATAGTTCAAAGAAACCAGGCAAGGATCACATACAAACATATTTCTGGACATTTTCAGGATTTTTTGACCGATGTTTGGGTTTAGGTCTTTCATATCAAGCAGATATTTTCATGAAGTCTCAGTTAGGATATTAGTTTTAGATGTTAACAGCTAAACTGTTTCTAATTGTAATTGTTGCTTTTTTGCTAAACAAAGTAATTTCAAACAGACCTCCTATATAGCTTAATGTGGTTTTCAAGCAAGCTGCTCACAATAACTGCTGTAGCCCCTTCTTGTTTATTCCACAAATCAAAATGTTACCTTCCAAACTCATTCACAGCCTGGAGTGCACTGCTCTGGTTTTTAATCAGAGTAATAGAAAGTGGTCTCATCAACTTCCTTTGCACTGCCCCCTGTGCAGTCACAATCAGGTCTGGCTTTAGCTGTGACTTCTCTATAGCAAAGACTTACTGTGGTAAAAAGCAAATTGTACTATTTCTGAAGTTCACTCTGTCAAGCACATGTTATTCCTTCAAACCATTATTAACTTTGGAACACATTCAACACATCAAAAGAAATCCAGAGGCATTTGAAATATTTTCTAACTTACAAATAACTTGAATTGGAAATTATAACTTGATCCAAAGCCCAGGAAAGTCTCCATCTAAATTCAATAGTTATTGAACCAGGTTCTTCAAGCATAACCTTTTCATCATCCATGACTCACGCAAATTAGTCCCTGTGAAACTAAAAGGTGTTGTTTTAACAGTGCCAGCATAACTTGTATTTCCAATCTTTCTTACCATGGATCCAGATACATCTTGGTGAAAGTACTTATGTTGTTAGCCCACATCCCAGTATTTCCTTAGGATGCTTATTGAAGTTATTCTGCTTTGTATGAGCATAAGAAGTATGACTGTTCTTGTACTAAAAGCTTTACAGCATAACGGCAGCTTTAAGAGGAGAGTCAAACTTCGCACCAAAAGGTTTACTGAGTATAACTCTATTGAGTATAATTAGTTAGAAAGACAGATGTTTGAGCAGACCTTCTCCTGAACAGAGTCTTCAGTCCCATTTGCCTAATGCTCCTGTAGTACTTAACAGCCAGCTCAAACATCCTTTCAACTGTCAAATAAATTCCCACAGACCAGATGAGAGCAGAACAAATCCAGCTCCAGCACACACACAGAGTATGTGCTAGTTTCCCTACAGTGTAATTAGTACCATGCAGCTTCTCTATGCAACAGAGCTCTCTATCCTAACCAAGGGAAGGGAAAGCAAGCTCATGCTGTCTTAGACCTTCTCAATTCCAAAAGATGCTTAAGTACATAATTTAAAACACAAGCATGACCATTTCAACTCTAAGTTGACTGAAATGGTGTAGTAAGATGATGCTCTTCAGCTTTAGTTGCTATGAAACCTTCCATGAGAAGTAAGACATGACAGAATCTTGGTTTACAGCCAGACACAAAAGCTTTAGTGAAATAAAACCATGGAAGCAATGTTTCTTTCACAAATGTATAATATGAACCAATTTTTCTCAAAACCTTTTCAATACTACTCATTTTTGATGGAGAAAGAAATACCACAAAATCAACTCAAAGTAATTTTATTAGAAAAAAAAATTGGAGAGCAATTTTAGTCCTAACAATGTACGTGTCACTTCGCACTACTGAAGAACTTACTCCTTAGATAAGTATCTTATCTGTAATGTAGACCTATGTCAAGGCACTCCTCCTCCAAGTTCCAGTACAGCAAGATATGGAAGAACCTGCCCAGATATTCTTCTGACTTCCCTGCTGTCTTGCTCTGGTGAAGATGGAGAGTACCAGCAGACTAATAATTACAGTTGCATTTATGAAAATAAGTTGGAACAAGAGTCTCAGCAATTGTAAGCATCGAACTATTTCATTCACCAAGTTTCATCGTGCAAATGAACAAAGTGTGTGGGAGGTGAGCAGAAGAGAAATGGTGACAGCTGTTGATGTACTTGGATGTCACACACCAATGGATGTTGTTAAAGAGCAGAATGGTGTCAGTTCCCACTTTTGCAGCTATGGCACACCCCTTTATTCATGCAACACATGATACACAATTATCCTCCAGAGGTCACAGAAGTCAGCTATCCCTTTCGCCTCATTCACATCAATTAGAAAAATATGCCAAGGTTCATTGAGATTGATTTGTTTTACTTTTTATAGCAGTTAAGGGACTGATCCTTGACTCCAGAAGTTCACAGCCCACTATCATGTCCTCAGGGCGAGGGTGGGGGCTGCAAACAGGGAGAAATACGCAGCTATTGTGGTAACAAAGTGAAAAAAATAGATACCTTTGGTGTATGGGCCAAGGAAAGGTTATTAAAGATGCCCTGAAAGTCACTCTAGAGAGAAACAATAAGGCAAAGAAAAACGATGTTCATGGCCTGAACTTGATTTTAAGGCAGCAATTTCACCACCCGCAATTAGCTGCTTGTAGGGCAGAAGCACCAATTGTGCTGGTTCTGGGACAGCTACCAGCTATTGTGCCTGAAAAATCCATCTGCAGCAACAGTATTAGCTGTGAGTGCAGATTTCCCAACGTGGTGACATTCCTTCTGCCCTCTGGCTTTTGTTTGGGCTTCAACCTTGTGACCAGTGCAAATCTGTCTGCACCAATGCAATACACAGGAGCAGCTGGAAGCCATTGTGCAGCAGGAAAACTGTGACATATCTGCCATGACAGAAGCACGGTGGGATCGCTCACACAACTGGAGAGCTGCAACGGATGGGTATAAACCCTTCAGAACAGATATGCTAGGAAGGAGAGAAAGTGGGGAAGCCCTGTATGTTAGGGGCAGTTTTGATTTTCTGGAGCTTAATGATGGTACCACTGGCATTGTGTCTTTATGATTAAGAACCTGGCAGATATCATGATGGGGTCTGTTACGGACCTCCCAACCAGGCTGAAGAAGCAGATGAAAAATTCTATAAACAACTGGGACAAGTCCTGCAATTGCTAGTCATGGTTCTCCTGGGGTACTTCAGCTTAAAATGTGAGAGTTGGTCTCTATTCCCAAGTAATAAGTGATAGGACAAGAGGAAACGGCCTGAAGTTGCACCAGAGGAGGTTTATATATTGGCTAATAGGAAGAACTTCTTCACCAAGAGGGTTATCAAGCACTGGAACAGGCTGTCCAGGGCAGTGGTGGAGTCCTGTTACGACCCACCACAGAAGGTGAGGGTAACCCAGGTTCTTGTTAATAGATCCCTTGGGGCAGGTTAGAGTGAAACGACCCTGAGTGATCTGTGTTTGTGAACATGCATACGTAGGGTTTATTGTAGAACAGTTTGGTTGCAAAGGAAAGCAGGTGTGTAGCCATTTTGGTTATTATTTTCTATAGTAATATAACAACATAAAAGCATTGCAATATCGAAGTGAAACAACATCATGCAAGGACATGCACAAGGGAAAAGAAAGAGAGACAGGACAAGAGTATGAAGCACAAAATAAAGAAAGTGAGAGAGACAGGACCAGAGTGAAGATCTCACCACCCACAGGCCCCACGACAAGATTTGGCTGCTTGTAGTCTTGGTCACAGACCGGATCCATCGGGTGGGGGAGGAAGTCCTGAAGAAGTGGTGGGGAAAAATCTGTGGAATGCACCATCTACTGGGGTTATATCCACTCAGGTTCAGGTGGGAACGCCCAAGTACCTCCTCCAGGACGGGGAGCTTGATGCAATAGTGTTGATCATGGGATGCTTGGGAGTCCTTGACACCTTCTAAGACAGCACAGCTGCCCATCACATCAGCGCAGTTGACTCGATTATGGCCCATCAGCAGAGATGAACACCCTCAGGCCACAGCCAGTGTCCCAGTACTTCCCCGGGGGCAGGAAAGGGCAGGCCCACAACCCAGTGGTTTGTGCAAGGGAGGACAATTTAGCCTGACAAAGAGGCACGATCTGTCTCCACAGGATCTGTCTCCTATCTCACTCATAGCCCCTCACTCTTTCACCCTCAGTCTTACGAGATCAGAGGTGTAGCTATTACACGTCCCAAAGCTCACCTCCATCTCAACAAAGCGCCCTTAGACACTCCACAAATGGGGGAATGTTTTCAGCCATTATCGCTTAACAGTTCAGTCTTTTACAACTCCCCATCCCTGGAGGTATTTAAAAGACATGTAGATGTGGCACTTAGGGACATGGTTTAGTGGTGGACTTAGCAGTGCTGGGTTAATGGTTGGAGTCAATGATCTAAAAGGTCCTTTCCAACCTAAACAATTCTATGATTCGATTATTTTCTTCATTGTTTTTTTAGGAGTCCATCCTCAGATCCCCTCCTGTCCCGTGCTGGGCAGCTTTCCCTTGCTTCCTCTCCAAGATGCTTTGTATTCAGTATGTATATTTCTACATATACAGCAACATTTTGGATGCATATAAGCAGTTGGAGGACCGCATGGGATCCAAGTATTTCTTTGGCATGTAAGTTGTAGTGTAATGTTCAAAACTGTAAATACACATGTGCAGAAAAGCGAACAACTTTGGATCTATAACATTAACAATTTCTTTTCAAGCTTCCTTTTTGTATTACTAGGCTTGGCTGTAAAACAGAGCCCCTGAATGACAACATGCTGCGTTAGACCCTCCTGTGCCATTTTAGGTTATCACCTCATCAAGAGAGAAATCCTCTTAAAATTAAAAATAGCCTCCAAGTTCAAGACTAGGCAGCAAAATTATTTCCAATGAGATTAAAAAAAAGAAAAAAGTCCATTCTTCAGCTGATTCATCGCAACAGGCAAAGCACGCTTTGCTTTCTTGGATGCACACCTGTACCTGTTTCCCCAAAATACTTTGTCTCCAGAAGCTCCACATTCTCCACTCCATCACTGCCTCATACACAGCTTATGGGAAGACAATGCAAAGCAATAATGGAAAAAACCCACTTTTTTTTTTTTTCTTGCCCTACACAGCCCTCTTAAAGGAACAACAAACCTAAGACAAGGCTGAAGTCTCCCTGATTGTCAGAAGGCACTGACCGGCTCTGCAGCAATTTGCGCTGAACTGCCTTAGCCCAGGTTTTCCCAAACAAGGCCCCTTTTCCAGCTACTTGTCATTTGGAAATGAAATGCATTTCCTGAAGTTTTTGTCCAGATCAACTGTGATAGGGCAAAGGGTGATGGCTTTCATCTAAAGAGGGGACATTTAGATTAGGAATAAAAAATAAATTTTTTACAGTGAGGGAGGTAAACATGTCCAGAGAATTTGAGGATGCCCCATCCCCGGAAATGGTCAAAGCCAGGCCAGAGGGGACTCTGAGCAGCCTGGTCTAGCAAAAGGTAACCCTTCCCATGACAGCAGGGTTGGACTGGCTGTCTTCAAAGGTCCCTCCCAAGCCAACCCCACCTGTGATTTTGACTGCACATCCACACACCATGGGTCAGACACTGCCTGGAAGCTTCAGATGTGCCATTAACAGACTGCACAACTGTTATCATTAACAATGCACAACTGATTCACACATTCACAGTAAGCCCAAAATACTTCCCGAGTGCTAGATTTATTGCACATTTACAGTGAATCCAACACTACCCAGAAGCTTCAGGCCCGCTGTGCAGGCTAAGCACAGTAAAAGTGTAGCAGTTTCTGTCTGGGAACCCCCCACGTGCAGGGCATGGCGTGGCACAGCAGCCTTCGCTCCGCTGTTAAAGTGAACGCTGCACGGCCGCTGTGTCGCTGCTGGTGCTGGGCCTGCGAGACACAAGGACACCAATCCCTATTCCACAGTGTAATATGAGGCAAATCCAGGAAGAACTCCTCCCTCCGCTCCTCTAGATGCTGTACAGGAAGGTGCATCGACTGAAATCCCTTACCACTTGCAGCTGCAGTTTGACTTGAGGCAGCAAAGAATCAAAGAATATGCTGAGCTGGAAGGGGCCCATCAGGATCATCGAGTCCAGCTCCTGGCCCCGCACAGAACCATCCCCAAGAGTCACACCTTCTGCCTGTGAGCATTGTCCAAATGTTTCTTTGAACTCTGTCAGGCTTGGTGCTGTGACCACTTCCCTGGGGAGCCTGTTCCAGTGCCCAGCCACCCTCCAGTGGAAGAACCTTTCCCTGATAGCCAGCCTAAACCTCCCCTGACACACCTTCATGTCATTAATCCTTGAATTAAAGTCCACACGCATCATGCTTCTGTTGGTATTCTGGCTGCCTTTCCAGGGGAAAGATTCTTGCTTGCTGGCATCAAACCATCAACATTATGTACAGTTGTTTAATTATAGGTGTTTCTTCCACTTGTTTATCAAGAATTAGATTCTACCATTATAAAAAAAATTATCTAAGGACTTCTATATTAATATAATTGTCCTGTTAATATAATGCGTTTTTTTGTAACTAATGGCAATGGGACATCAGCAAACAATTGAAGTTTTGCTGACATTTGTTACTATCCACACAAGAAGTTCACCATACAAGATCAACGTTTTTCAATTACTAAAACTACCTCTCAGCTTGCCACTTTTGCAGTTACACAAAATCCGTTTTTGAAGGTGTACTCTTACAGCTGTCCTGATAAATGGAGCATGTTAGCGAAGCGGCTTACAATTTCAGTTTTAAAAAATATAATAATTAAAGCAAGAAGTTTCTTTGCACAACAGAGGCTGAAATTCCGAACATCTGGAAAATGAAAAAACTCTCAATCGTTAGGCTATGAAGTCTCAGCAATTACTAAATCTATCTAGATATTCAATACTGTGCTGCATTTCTAAAGCTTCAGTGTAGTAGTTGATGAAACATGCTCTTCCTCCTCTTTGTATATAAAACACTTTATTTCAGGTAGTATATGGACTGATGATATCTCAATTATTTTCAAAAAGGTATGTTTCAACGTATCAGTTGCAGTAGTAAGTAGATTTTGAAGCTGTCTGGCAATTACTTTTCTTAAAGCCTTGATTTTGTGAAAATTGATCAAAAATGGTTTAAAAGCTGAACTATTGACCCAAGATTGCACTGCTTGTCCTAAAGGAAATAGTTTGCAATCTACACCATCTAAAGAAATGCCTTTCAGACAACCATGGTGTTTCATTTTTTTTCTCAGAATACCTATTATTGGGGAAAATAGAATACAGAGGCAAAAATATTTTCATTGACTCCCACAAATCTTTTATTAGACTCAAGAGGCAAAGAAAACATGTAACACCTGGAAGTCTGATGGTAAGAGGAAACAGGAATTATTTTTATCTATTTCCCCTCTACACCTCCACTACATTTCTTCAGCCCCTCATTAAGTCATATGTCATCTTGGGAAGATACTCTTCTTTTCTCCAAACTCCCTCTGACAATGCATTAATTCTCCAGCTCATTTCTGCAGCGTAGTGTTTTTCTTTCACATTTAACCTTCTTAGAGAAGGATTTCACCTTTTTGCCCAAAGTAATATGTTCACACACACACACCCCTTTGGTTTTTAATTCATCATTAAAATGGTATTCTGTGCTTCAAACAGGTTAATCTCAAGTGTGCACCACAGACATTACCTCATCTGTGCAGCATATGCAGCTCAGTACATGCAGTCTCCTTTATGTGACAATCTCTTCAAGATTGCAAATTATCATTTCCCTATCAGAAACATGAAAGCATTTTTCACAATATGAAGAGAATGATGGCACATAAAGGCACCATCAAAACTTGCATTATCTTTAAAAGACAATGAATGTAGGGTAAAAACAACCTACATGTTTCTGTTCACTTAAAGTCAACAATGGTGTCATTTGGTTTTATAAAGAAATTAAGATTTTTTTCTATATATATATGAAGTTTATTTTTACCTCTGTAAAACGTTAAAGGCTGAAAATGTTTCTGTGTCCTAGCTATAGAGACTTCATTATATCAGAATGGATAGCAACAATTTAAAAAAATTAGGCAACTTATGCACACAGCAGTTGTGCAGTTGTGCAAACTTAGCTGCTTTATCCAATACTAGAACAGTCAAACCTGCATTGAAGAAATATTTTTAGTGCTTTTTTGTGCATTTTGGCATAGATTATTTATGACCCAGGATAGCCAGAAAATTATTTCCATAAGCAGCTTGCTTTTCTTCTTTCTTTTCATCATTTTTCCTCTAAATGCTGAAGCTCACCATAACCCATATGTACACTCCTTTACAAGTTCTGCTAGTGGTATTTTTGTTACCGTATGTAATTTGTGGTTAGCTAAATTGCATGTATTTAGCTTTGATAATTTTAAGCACTTATGGTTCAATCCTATTCATGCTGATAATATTCCACTGGATTTCCAAAAAGAACAGAACAAGTCCCTCAAAAACAAGTATTGTGCAGCCTGCCTAGAGCTGAATCTATTATACTCTACATGCTGTATTATTTAAAGGAAGCTACGTAAAGGGTACATTTTCTTTTCTATCTCTGAGAAATAAAAACCCCTATACACTTGCAACACTCATACATGATTCAGTTATCTAGAAAACAGACACACACTAAATAAAAATATCTCCAAACCCACATATATAATGCTACAAAATCTTCTGATCTAACCAAAGAGTTTGCATTTAGAGTCCACATCTCCACTAACACCACAGTCGCATCTGGGCCATTATGTTTAATAGCCCTCAGTGGACTCACCCCTCCCTTTAATACCTTTAGCCTCCACGAGTGTTGTATGTATTCCCATACTTTTCTCTCACTCCAGTCCTAGGAGCCTGAATTAGCTGCACTGGCAGAAACATCCAGGAGGCTTGAATATTGTGTTTAGAGGATTAAAATGGTCAATACCCCAGAGCAGAATAAAATATTCCTGCAACAAAAAATAAAACAGAAGGAAGAACTACCTCAAAAAAAAAAAAAAAAAAGGAATTTCTGTCTTTATAATTTACTTTTCGATAAGTTTAAATATAAATTGGAAAAAAGTCTGCAGAAAAAAACCCCTGCATTTCCTCATCTCACTGATTCTACTTTTTCCTTCACACTGTTCCAGGCAAATTCCAAAGACAACAAAGAACTGACCCTAGGGTTTATCTCCATCCAATGTCTTCTATGATGCTTTTAAGTTTGACTAGATTTAGATAGCATATAATATACAGCACCAAAGCTCAAGGAAAGAAAGAAATGTCTACATTAAACGCAGATAACAGCTATATTACTTATTAGGAGACATAAACCACATCCGTGATAGTAAAAGATAAATCGCTCTCTATTTCCAGGGCTATGCATTGACAAAGTCAAAGAAGGGTACAAAATATAAAAATGTTTATTTAAATAATAAAATTAACTGACAAAAGAGACCGGCTATGTATAAGCCTTAGAATTCATTGAATGTCACATTTCATTGAGGATAAAAAGAGGTTGAGGAAGAGCAAGTACAGGGCTGTGGGGATGTTAAGGAAACACCTTTCCCAACAAATACCAGGGAATTACCATAATATTGCACCACTACATTTCCAACACAAAACTGTTCCTGAACTCTCTATTCTTCAGCCTGAGAGAAGATGAATAACATGAAAATTTTCTGTCAAGCCTGTTCAGATGCACAGATACCATCTGCACAAACTCAGCTAACAAACACAAGCACAACAGAAACATGTAAGTAATTGTAACCAAGACACAAATGCTGCACAGTATAAAATATTTATCATCGCCACAGGTGGTGTAACAGTTTCTTGTGCAGATGCTCACAAGCCTGTCTATTAAACCTATGAAAGAAACAGGTTTGCCAGCTTTACCTGGACTCAGAGCAGTGACTGAAACACAAAACCCTTGGGTAGAGTCCCCAAAATCTCTTCTCTTTGGGTGACTGTCCTTTGCCAAAGTTTTCATAAAACAGACAACTGTTTGTGGACACCGGTGTTACTAGAAGGTTGATAAGATCTGAAAGGGATATAAAACTTGTGGCTCTGACTATTGCAACTGGAGTTGGCATCAAAGTAATTCCTCTGCCTGTGCTTTCTCCAGAGCCTTAAACTCGCACAGTGCATGGTGCACAGTCCCACACCCAGAAAAAATCAGGTGTGCTGGGGAATACTTCGGAGCACCTACTTAAAAGCAGAAAGGTCAGATCTGATTGCAAAGACCCCAGAGAACTAAATCAACCAACAACCAGAGCTCCAGCCCAGACTCAAGTCTCCAGATGCTCTTCCTCTTTTCATTTCCTCTCTGAATTGCTCTCTAACATCTGTGTTTCCTTTTAAATACCGTGCTACAATCCAAACCATTTGTAAAATACGTCAGTTTATACCTGAGTAGAGTGCTACTAGATAAATACAGGGGATATGTGGAAGTATACACAGAAAATATGGCAGAGCGAATGTCCAGAATGAAGCATCTCCTGTCTGTGGTCCCTCCAGGCAGGGTGTCCCAGCTCTCATACACGTGCTCATCTCTGGTCGTTGTTTGCCTCAATTGTTGCAGTTTCTTATTTTCCCACCTTCAGTGGTAAGGCAGCCCAGGAAGCAACACACTGCCGAGGAAACGACATTTCTAAAACCCATTCAGTTACATCAGTTTTTTCAAATCGAGTCTCCTCACCTTCAAATTCATTCCCAGAGCAAATGAGTTTTCAATTGCATGTTTACATAGTGCTGAGCCCTTGGAAGGCAGAACTGACTAGAAAGACAACAACCAGGGGCTGTCTCGACTACGTAACAGTTTTAAAACCCAGGCGGAGACACAGAAAGTCATGGAGGAATGGCACAAAAGCCTGCTGTTCCTGCCTATAGCACTATCTGCTCCTACTCCCACCTCATTAATTGCTAGTTTTCCTGATTACAGAAACAGCTTTTTCTGCTGCTGAAATGTATGGCGCTGTGCCATTTGCATATGCAAACTGACAAACGAACAATGAACCAGTTGCACAGTTCCTTAGAGAGCAACAATGTAGAGGATTTACGACATGTATAAGGCAACAGGCAGGGAGGGAGTACAGGGAGACGGACACACAAAACGCCTCGTGATGTTCTTTATATTGTTGTTCTGATAAATAATCTTTCAGGCAGTCTATTGAAATAAAATATTTAACCCTTTAGTGGATTTCTGACACTGGATTTGGGAAAATAATAGAACTAAAGATCTTTGCAACTTTGATTTGCCTCCAGATGCATATCTGTTTATCAGATCTTAATATATGATCTCTGATTACGTAATTGCATACAGTTCAGCCACAAGGTCTTTGTGTTATTCCATGCAGAGAAGACAGTGTTAATTTAACAAATGCAAGACCAGAATCCTGTTTTCTTCCTGTTGTTCAAGGTATGATCCAAGACTTTATTTGTACATGCTATTGAAGCTCTACTATCCTAAAGGAATGACTCATTTCCTTATGGACATTCATCACTGCATCAAATGTATCATTTCTCTAATTTTGTGTTATTTTTCTCCTGCATTAGATGTGAGACATGGTTATTACTCCCATTTTGCAGACCATGAACTGGAGACAGATTAGGGGAAAAAAGATAAATATTAATTTTGTGATGCCTGTGACCCATTTTCAAAGCATTTGACATTATATAGGACTTCATAGATTCAAAGCACAGCTCTCATCATGCCAACTCCACCTCTGAGTGTCTTGCATTCCCACAGGTCTTATTTCACAAACATGAAAACAATGAATACCTAGAGAAGATTTGGCTTAAATAACGACATGACCGGGAAAATGTAGAGCCCTGCAGCAGTTGCAAGGATAGGCCTCAGTTTTCCAGACCATCATTTGGCTGCCTTAATCATTAAACAATGGTTATTCCACCTCTACGGCAAATGAAGAAATTTTACTGAAGGCAAACCCCCCAAAAGCAGCAATTGTATCGGATGGATGGATGCTGAACCACAGGGCTCACCATCGCTGGGGCTGGTATCCTTAGGTTCACCACAAACACGTCTGCTACTCGAGGTAAGAAAGCAGCTGGTAGCAGGGGTATGTTGTTACATCTGCATGGACCAGCATTGGAAGGGAACACAAGGCGCAACTCACCAGAAATCTCCTCAGCTATTTCATGACTGCAAAAGAAGTGCAAGATTTGGAAACCATAGATCCCATCCCTGCTTTAAAAATCAACACAGACTTCCAGTCTTTCTCTTTGGGATTGACCCCTTTCTGCCCCATCCTCCACTCTGTGTTTCAGGTCCACTCACAGCCCTTGTACGTACACCAAGCTTCTCACCTCTCTGCCTGGACAGCCCTGGTTCCCTTAAAAGTACAGAAAGTGCCAAATTGTGCCTCCTTATTTTAAAACACGGAAAAATGACTCAGAAGGTATGGACCATTTTGCCTGACATCAGTGGACGGCTGAGTAGAAAGCAGAAGGAGGCTGTGCCAGTACAGCTGGGTCTCTTGCAGGCGTCTAACTTGGAACCACACAACACGCAACACTTTATATAAAGATAATAAGGCATATATAGATTAAAAACTATCTTAATGAAGAATATCAAAATGTAAGATGTAATTTAATGAGAAAATATCTTAAAGGGCCTCTCCTGGGAGAACCTCCTGGGACTAGTTCTCAGCCTTTTTATCTATTCATCAATGGTCTACTCAACGTCGTAAGAGCTTGGTCAGTAGAGCTTGTGCATGGCACTAAAACCAAGCTCTGCGTAAAGTAGTGAAGGGAATGTGTTATTCTTATGAGCTCTGATAAATGGACACATCCCTACAGGACATTTCAGAAAAGTCTAATGGAAATCAGAAATGCAGGGGATGCTGGAAGGACAAAAGACTACTTTGAAAATCAGTTTCTCAGAGGGAAGATGAAAAGGCCATCCAGAACACCAGCCTGTGGCATAAGGTGCAAATGGAAATACCGAGTGAAAGGAATTGATTTTGCTACAGTACAATTCATTCCCAAGACCACTACTATGTGCAGTCCTGATGCCCACTTTTCTAAATCTCTCAGCTTCCTTATACAAAGCTGTACAAAAGTGATAAAAATGTGGAAAACAAGTCATAAAAGTGTGAGCCAAGGAACAACTGCATGCCTAGGTTGGGCTGGATGGCTGCTCTCCTTCCTGACCCTGGAACTAGTTTTCCACCCAATTCTTTTATGGACACTGGCCAGACCTGTAAGTTTTGTAGCCTCTCATGAAGCCAGCTATTATTTTCTTCAAGTATCGCGTTTAAGCTTTCTGCTGTTAAGTACAGGAGTCACGAAGGAAGGATTTCCCCATGGACACAGATGTATTAATTTGGCTTCTGATCTTAGGAAAAATACGGATGTCCTTTTTAACTTCGTTTCCTAAGGAAACTGAGATGCAAAAGCACCATGTGTCTCTGCATGTGTACGATCCAGTTCTCATCCAGATTCTCTGGCCAGCTTTAACCAAATTTAACAGGGAGGTACTGACTGCTTTGAGCTATGAAGTTCCTATACATCTTCAGAGGAACAGGAGTTCAGGTAGAAAAGGGGGACTAAGCACCTTGCGCAAGGAAAGTGGAAGTACAATCTCCTAAGATAACAGGCACTAACTGAGACACCATGTGAATATTTACTCATAGCAAAGTTCCATTAGGAACTTGGGATCAGTCACAAAACACAAATCTGTAGGAAGTGCTGGAAGGGGTGAAGGCAGATGGACAGAATTACTTGTTCTGATTCTCCTCAGAAATAGCAGAGCTTAGCCCCAGATGCAGAAAGGTGCTGACAGACCAGAAGTCAAGGGAGGGGAAGAAAGCTGTCCCTCTGAAATGTGCCTGGAACAACTGCTCCAGGACAACCAGGGTGGAGCAGGCCAGGTCAGGGCAAGGTGGTGCTGCCGTGTCAGAGGGAAGAAACCGTGGGGAAGGTTCATCTTCCCTGCAGCTGGGCCGCGCTTCACCTGCAGGAATCCCCCGCCCATATCTTCTCTGATCAGTTCCCTTTCATCACAGGAACCTGCTGAGCGGAAAAATGGATTATAAGTAACTCCATGTATGAAAAGTACTCAGCAGATTCTTCTCCACTGGACTCCTTTCCTAATTCCATCTAGGAAAGTAGTTGGCAGGTTCTTCTCTGCTTGACTCCTTTAGTAGCTAAAAATGCAGTCAACCTAAATATAGGTGAAACCTCTACCAACTTAAATGAATCCTTCTGGTATTAAATATATGCAGAAGTACTAGATACATTTTTTTTTTTTAAACTAAGCGGATATATGGTCCAACTCACTGTACTGTTATGAACAGTGTATTTTGGATAGTATTTAATAAACTTCCTTAATTAACTAGCTTTGTAGTAAAGTATCTGAATAAATTTTATTCTCTATTTGACTGGTAATCTGCAAATAACACTGGTATCAGATAAAAACAAAACAAAAAAATAACTAAAATTAATAATTACTAATAATTCTATAATTATTATTAAATAATATTAATGCTTTTGTTGAAATTCTATGAATTACTGCATCAAATTCTAATAAACTGTTAATAGTGCTTCCTGGAAGCTCTGGAAACTCTATTTCCCCAATCATTTTCTCTTTTCCTCTGTTTTCCCAAAGATTAAGTTTACATAAGAGTAAGCAATACTTACATTTTTTTAATTTTTAGTAGTTTTCTCTTGTTTAACTGTCATTTTCATGGACATAATTTGAAAAGAAAAACAACCTGTATTTTTTGTTCTGATCCCTTGAGACAAATATTAGAGGGGGAAAGTTTACAAAATCTAACACTATCCCAAGTGTATAGAAAGAGCAAGCACTCAAGCATTATCAAACTCCTTATGTACCCAGCAGTATTTCACAGAGATGACACACCAGAGAAACAAATGTTTCTAGAGCTAATCTGTCAGTTCTAAGGCCACAAAACAGTCACTTCACACATGCGTATTTAATATGAGAGGATGTTTTTACATGAATGAAATAAATGTTTCTGCTTAGAGAGCTATAACCTTTTCAGCTGGTAAGGAGTTCTGTATCTACAGGCAAAACCTTTTGGGTTTTAATTGTGGGAACACAATTACTAAATTTATGAACTTTAACAGTACTATAATCTGACAGTATTTCTAAAATAGACCTATGTCACGGCAAGAATATATCCCTTTAAATATCTTAGGTGGAAAAATTCTCCAGGGGAATAAGTAGGACAAACATGTTTACGATTATTCAGCACTGTAGATTGCTGAACCGGTGATGTCAGCTAAACAAGGCATTTCTGCAGGGATAAAAAAAGCCGCAAGATACCATTCCAGTGGCCCTATCTGTGTCCTCACATTGAAAGCAAATGCCTCATCCTGCTGACCCAGAACAGGTGAGAGGGATCTGTGCCTCACAGCTGCTTGTAAGAAAAATACACCAAAAGTAACAGTGAATGTATTCAGCTTCCAAACAAATATATTTCAAAGATAAAACAATTTATGTATTAGCAGAAAGCACGCTGTTAACAAGAGTTCTTTTATATTCGGTGCTTTTTAACAGTTTTGAAAAGCTGAGGCAAACCTAGTCACTTAAATTTTCGGTGCTGGGTGTTTAGCACGTCCTCCCGAAGCGCGTCCCTTTTGCTGCAGGAGGAGCGAACGCTGTGTTACGGGATGACACGGGCTGTGTCCCCGGCGTGACACGGGGCATCTTGACAGGCCTCGCTGCCACTGTGCAGCCGTGCCAAGGAGCTGCCTCGGTTCGGCAGCGGCTTCAGCCTTGCGCTGGCTTGGCATCGCACCCCGGCACCTGTACGGGGGTGGGTAATCAGAGCCGGGGCTTGATTTTCTGCCGCTCGCAGCCACATCTCAGCTCGTCGTTAGGGAAGGCGAGTTAACAGCATCTAATTATCCCGGCCCTCTAGTAATGACACTGTGCCCCCTGCAGTTTCCATGGGATACGGTCCCTCTCCTGCCTTCCTCTCCTAAGCTGCGGGGCACAAGGCTTGCTTCCCAAAATTGCTTTTTTTTCGGCACAAAGAAAATCCGGGTTGAGACTATGTTAGGACAGCTAGCAAGGGCTGGATCCTGGCAAGGAGCGCACTGTGAGAGCTTGGGCAAAGAGGAGCTCTGCATCTCATTAACCGCTTTTCTTTGCTGCGAAGGTACTCAGCGGAAATTCTTCATCAGTGCAAAAATATATTCTCCGGAAAAGCGTCCTCTTTCCTCTGGAAGCTCACCCTCACATCCTCCTTCATTACCAAGCAGGCCAGAGACATCTGAGTGCCATTTTAATGCTGTCAGACCGACTTCAGGCACCGCAGAGCCACCACCACTCCTCCGGGATATCTCCTGCTGCGCTGTGTGCCCATCGGGGTGGGATGCTGCCTCCGGGACAAAGCTCAGACTGAGAGCGAGGGCAGTTATTCCTGCATGGTGGCCTTTCCAACCAAACCTGCTAATTAATAACTGCAAATTCACAGGTGATATGTTACTGGCCCCGTGAGTACCATTCCAAATCATTTTCCCGCACACAGTTTTAGCACAAGTTCACAGAAATCCGGTATTATTAGTACTGCAAACAATGTCATTAACACTGTTCCAAATAATATACAAAACAAATAAAATATACAGCAGATGTTAGTTCTGCAGAATTACTGAGAACTAACAATAACACAAACTTCACTGACTAGCTCGGTTTCTAAAGGACTATGATTTACTCTGAAACGTCCCTTCTAAACAAACTATGGTTTCTGTTACATAAATAAAGCACTTCTCTGGCTCAAGCCCAGGCAGCATGTTGACCCATTTACACCATCTTGGTTTCCTGCTCATAGGTGGTTATTATCACATCTGTGTTTGTTTTCTAAAATTGGAACTTAAAACACAACTCAGTTTACCTCAAACAGGGGCAGTATCTGCAGGCTCAAGGAAAGAGCTTTCTGTAACACTTAGGACTCACCGAATCAGCACTGACCTCGGCTGAATTTAAGAAGGTAAAGGAATGCAAATTTTTTTGCCCCATGGGAAATACTAGCACTCATGAGTCAGGAGGAAACTCCCATTGACTTCACAGGGCCAGAACAGGGTCACCTCTGCCACTGTAAACCACTCTAGAAAGTAAAATTTTGAGAGGAGACAAGTAACAGGCCACAGACTGAAAAATATCATGGTGTAATATCCTTTTCAGATTCACAGAGCAGCTAACATGTCTGGTGACTTCCAAAGGACCTTTTAGTTTTTAAGCAATTTAGCTGCTCATGACAACAACAGGGAATGAAATGAGAAGCACCCAGTTCTTCACTCCCATGCGGTTGCCTTAAGATGGGAGCTGCTGTAGCTATGTTCCAGTGGGGGCTTTCCAGCCTCTCACTTTGCCACCAGTTTCTCTGTGGGGCTTTCTCTGGCCTTCCCACCTTGCCAGCTTATTTTGTTAGAAATACTAATGTATTTGCACTACATCACTGTGAGGCAAGGTGGCATTATTCTCTTAGTTGTATATGCAAGACATAAAATGAAAGAAAAATATTAAACCTGAACCATCAGATCTCTCAAATGGTTTTCTTTAGGGAACAGCAAGGGCTGGCTGCTCCCTTGGGGCCGGCAGGGTAGAGGCGGGGACCGACAGCCACAGGCTGGGCTGGGACGGGGTCCTGGACCAAGGGCAGGGTCAGGGAGGCCCCAGGTGAGGCTGGGCAGGCACAGTGAGACATGTCAGTGCCTTGAGTTTTGGATCTCCAAACTGGAAACTCTCGGAGCTGAGTCTTGTGATATCTTCATGTTTTGTAGTACTTCATGGATTCACAGCATAGCTCTCAACAACTTAAACAGAAACTTTTCCCAAATCAGATCCCCTTCAGCTCAGGCCTCAACTGCTCTTTGAGGGCCAGAACTAAGCACAGTACAGAAAAGCCATCTCAGAAAAGTTTGCGGCAGGTGCCAACCCAGGTGACAGATGAGCTTTCTCATCAGAGGCAAATCTGCTGCCTGTGGGGTTTCCCCTCAGGAGAAGCGCTGCCTGCTCCTGCTCACCACCCAACACTGCAGCCCGTGCCAGGGAAGGACAGAGATTGAAACTCAATCTGGACCCACTTGCAGGGCAGGAGGCATCTTCTGCATTAAATGAGAGAGTCTTCCAGCAAACATAAGGTAAAATCTCAAAATCTAAATGGACCACAAGCCCTTTATAGTAAGGCCATATTAACTTGCAGGGAAAAGTTTCATCTTGTCATTTCCTACTTTTGAGTGCTCCATTCTATGCACTGTTTCTTTTGATGGTATTCTATTGTGTGAATTTCTTACTCAGAAAAAACCCTTCACTGAGAACGCTACACATCACGAAAAGTAAACTTTTCACTGATTATAATTCCATCTATCCTGCACTACATCACATGGCTTGGGAAATCAGAAGCTGCAGATGAGTCCTGTGTGACTTGTGCTAATGAAGGCACATTTTAAATATGTGCCTAGGAAAGGGAGGTGCACAATTTCCCAGTAGAATTCTGAGTTATTAGAACTGCGGGGGAATAAAATATAGCCATAACAATTCTTCAGTCTTCATTGCTCACGGCCACACAAATAGCTCTGCAAGACCAGCACAGCAGGCAGCACAAGGACAGGAATGAATAAACTGGAGATAAGGGGGGAAGAGCTCCTTACACAGCCTTGCCACCAAACGTGAGATCACAACCAGAGCCAGCAGCATCTCCTGTCTGGGTAACAACATGCGCTCACATGGCTCTTGCACCTAGTGCTGTGGTACATCATTTCCTGAGCACTAATTTAAAAACTTGTGGTTTTAAGCAGTTTTCTGAAAGCTTGATGCCATGTTTCCATACAAATTATTAGTTCTCACCCTTCCACCCTGAAAGGCAGGATTTAAGACTTGCAAACACTAGCACTAGCAGATCATGTGCAAGTGGACAACTCCAGCATCTGACATAAAGGCTGCTTATGTATTTTGTATGAGAATTACTGCATGAAGTGCATGAATCTCACAGGGGACAGAGACCTAGACTCCCTTCATCCTGGCAGAAGCTCCTCAGCATGGACTTTGGGTTCCCTTCTTATTGTCTGACTTGCTGGCCCAACAAACCTGGTATTCCTTTCAGCAGCCCAGCTTCACACAGAATGATGCACGTCCTTGGTCAGGAATAGAGTCCTCAGCTACCACCGCGCTGGGGAGAAAGACAAAGCTTATCTCCTGAGCCTGAAGAAGGCCCTAGACCCCAGGTGCCTCGGGAAGGGCTGCAGGCCGCAGGAGTAGCGCACTGCCCACTGCTCAGAGGGCTGGTCGAGTGAGGAAAGAGGCGTGGCTGGAACACTGTATCTGCAACCCCGGCGCTGCTCTGTGACCTCCGGTAGCCTCACCTCTGGCTTAGCGACACTGGGCCAGGCCACTCAAGGGATCTGTGTTGGAGACCGACTCGTTCTCTCACTCCCAAAAGACGATGGGAACAGACACGAGGCTGGGCAGCACCTGCAGACGGCATCTCCCGCACCGGCGCTGGAAGTTGGTTCAACACCCAGCTGAGGAACCGGCGCTCCCCCCGCCCGTCCTGCCTGGCTCGGAGACGCCACCCCAGGGCCCTCCGGCCCCCGAACAAAGGGGCCGGGGCGAGCAGCGGGAGCGGGTCGGTTCTCCGAGGGGGGATTTCCCGGCGGCCGCGGGGGACGCGACGCCGGTTCCGGAACGGGGCGGCAGCTGTGGGTGCCGGTGCGGAGCATCGCCCCCGCATCGCCCCCGCATCGCCCCCGGTGCCGGACGGCGCTGCCGCGGCCGGCAGACCCCGAGGGGTTTCCCGAGGGCTGCTCCGCTCTGCCCGGACCCCCTGCCTCGAGCCGAGCCGGTCCCCGGGAGCGGAGACGGGGGGCGG
Source organism: Rhagologus leucostigma (assembly GCA_013397725.1). Lineage (NCBI taxonomy): Eukaryota > Metazoa > Chordata > Aves > Passeriformes > Rhagologus > Rhagologus leucostigma. The sequence continues at coordinate 1,577,888 of VZTD01005670.1, read as the reverse complement.
CTCCTCCCGGCGGTGGGGTTTCCCGAGCAGCGGCACAGCATATGGTTTACATGTTGCACTGCTGCATACAAGGACTAACATTCAGCCCAGGGATTCACTTGACATAAAAAAAGCCCTAATTACAATAATTTAGAGGTGCCTGAATGACAGCAGGCTCAATTTTTGGTTGAATTTGCAATTAAGGGGAGATAATTATGCCTCGCACTAGCGCAGAGTATTAATATTTATGGTAGGAGCCAGAGGCTCCTGTGGCTGGGAGGATGCGGCGGAGCAAAGGTTGAAGCCCCGCGGTACCGGCGAAGAGAAAGTTCGGAGCCCCATAAACTAGGAAGACGGCGGCTGACTCCATCGTGCCGATGGAATCCAGACCCTGCCAGAGCAGGCAAAGATTTATACACATCCTTTTATATATATTTATATCGCCTGAGATACGGATACTTCCTCTATAAACCTTGTACCATTCAGCAGGCACCTCCTTCACCTACTTAGGTTTTACTCCCGACTATCGATCCCGGGGGCTTTCCATGCCTCATTAACAGATTCGTGACTAAATGACTAGAATTAATTTTTAAAACCCTTTAATTTACTTTATTAATTACACACATGCGCCCTTGCCTACCCTGTGTGTCCGGCTCACTGGGCACTCAGTGCGTCGGGGAACTGGTCACGACAGGGTGAGAGGGGATTAAATGGGGAAAGAAAGGTGTCTGAAACCTCCCCAACGCGCCTCTTGTGTCCCAGCACCAGGCATTGGCCGCCCCCCCCGCCCCCGCCGCCGGCTCG